>APFE030585212.1:7193-107733 GCA_000404065.3 Pinus taeda | reverse complement strand
ATATATATAAATATATATATGTTGTGTCTGAGAGGGTTGTCATGGATTAGGGTTGTTTAATGCTAATGTTTATATGTATATGTGTGTATGTGTGTCATTGTCTGAGAAGATCATGATTGTTTGATGCTAATGTTTATGTGTATGTATTCATGTATCTATGTATCTATGTCACTATCCAGAAGGGTTGTTAGGGTTCATTTTTATGGAGGAATGATTTCTTATGTAGGTGAGTGGCATGAAGAGGTTCTTGGTCTTATGGGGAATCAAGTGGGGAGAGTAGTCATAAAAAATATATGAGGTTAGTATCACGTGGATATGAATTGATATTGTATGTTTGTGTTATGCCTATGTTTATGTTATGATGGGTAACTCTAAGGTATACATTAGAAAAATGAAAGAAGTGTGGTTCGTGGTATGTTGGGACAAGCATGGATAAGGCACTAGAAGAAAGGTTGCTTGGTAGAGACAATGTGGTTTTGGATGTGTGGTACTACTATTGTGCATATGTTGTATATGTTGTATATGTGGTACATGGTGTATCTATGATGTTGTGTAGATGCAGTGTTGTGAATATATAGCGTGTGTACATGTTGGGTATGCCATAATATGTACAAGGTGGTATATATAGTGTTTTGTGAATGTTGGATATGCAGTGATGTGTACATATTGTACTATGCACATAATGGATATGTGGCGTTGTGTGCATATGATGTTGTGGGCATGTTGGATGTGCAGTTTTATGTACATGTTGTATATGCAGTGCTATATACATATGGTGTTGTTTGCATTTTGTTCATGTGGTGCTATGTACATACAATGTTGTGTGCATGATTGTACAAGTGGTGTTGCAAGAATGTGGTGTTATGTTCATTGTGTACATATGGTGTTGTGTGTAGGTGGTGGTGTGTACATGTCATGAGTATGGTGTTGTGTACATGTGGTATTATGTACACGTATGCATGTGGTGTTGTGTACATCTGCTATTGTGTACACGTTGTATAGGCGGTGTGATAGACATGTGGCATTATGTATACATTGTGCAAGTGGATTCATGTACATGTGATGTTGTGTAGGTGGTGTTGTGTACAAGTGGTACTATGTACACGTTGTAGATATGTCACTAGTGTACATGCGATATTGCTCGCATGTCTTACATGTTGTGTTGCGGGCATGCGTACTATGTGTGTAGTCGAGGTATCATGACATATGTATTCATTGTGTTGTACTCTATGTACTTATTTGTGTTGTGTTGTACACCGAGTGTATGTACATGTATTGTGTGGTGTTGTACATCGGATATAGATGTATTATGTTGTGTCATACGCCAGGTGTAGGTACATGTATTGTGTGGCATTGTACATTGGGTATAGATGTATGTTTTTTGTTGTATATCAAGTGTAGGTGTATGTTTTGTGTCGTGGTGTACACCAAATGTAGGCATATGTGTTTTTTTGTGTGTACACTGGGTGTAGGTATATGTGTTGTAGGTCAAGTGTAGGTGCATGTATTGCATGATGTTGTATATTGTGTGTGGTTGTATGTGTTTGATGCACACTATGTGTATGTGCACATGGTTTAGGAGAAGGCACTTAGTGTTTGTCGAGCGTGGCAACTGATCTGGTGTGAATAGAGAATAAAGACAAAGGTAGAAGCTAAGGATTGATTAAAGGATAATTATCAATATTTCATTTTAGTTTTATTATGCATTGGATTTATAATTATGGTCTATCATGATTGGATGTGATCTATGATTATGGTTTATGATGGTTACATGTGATATATGATGATTGTGTTTTGAGCTAACCTTATGTGATATGTTTATACATGATGATTTGGTCAAATATGCTAGTTTGACTTGTTGTGATAGGAAGTAAATAGATTTTCAACTATACCTTATTGACGAGCTACCAATGAGGTATGATGTAAATTTATTTCAATTTATTTTGAATCTAATGGAATTTATGTGCTTGGTACAAGAAAGCATGGAAATGCCCAGGTTGGATGGTTGAAACTGACTACAAGAATTAGCAACATGAGTAAAAGGAATTGAAATATGCAGCAGTATGTTGGTAAAACACTTTAGGAGCAGGGCCATTGTGGGACACTAGTACCCAATAGTGTTTATTGATTTCCATGAGCATGCTATGACCACTATGATGGTTATAAGGAAGGGATATGCCCTAGTTCTTAGACCTTCCAATGCGAGGAAACCTTGTCAATGGATGGAATACCCAAGATGGGCGTGCCAGTGTAACTTGCAAGGTGTGTGTCTACATGGAAGGGGGTCAATGGATTGCCCGACGGACAATGTAGCAGATAAGGGAAGGCTAAGGATATATATATTTTTAGTAATTATCATTTCCAGATGGAACCACACGCACATTGGGAGTGTTCCCTGGAACAATGAGCCAGTAATTGTTCATTGAGAGGACACGTGGTGCAGGATTATAGCGTTGGACATTGGATGCATATTTGACCTTGCAATGGATCATTGAATTCTTTGGAAGGAGGTGAATCTTGGTATTAATTTGAGGGTGGAGGCGTGAGCCTCTAGACTCCCTTATTGGAGATGCAAGAATTGTATCAATTTAGTTGTTGGTTGAGGAAATTTGCATATGTGTATATGTGTGTATTATTGTAAATATTGTATCAATATGGATTTATAAAGCTCCATAGATAATATGATTATTTGTTGGGTAAAGAAAATGTGTATGTTTGTATATGTGGTTATTATTTTAAATACTGTAATGAGTTTTTTTATAAAGCTACTACAAACAATATGACTGTCATGTTTCAGGAGTGGTCATTGTAAATACTACAACAAGTTCTGTTATAAAGATCCATGTATAGTATGTTTTGTTTTCAATAGTCTTGTTGGTTGTAGGTGTCATTGAACACTGAGGACAGTGTTCCCCCAAGGGGTAGGGTTATGTAACAACCCTCGTTAAAATTCATGTAAAATATATATAAGACCATGGTCCTGGGACACATATTCAAAATTGAATGTTGGGAAAAACATCCTAGTAGGTGTTCATTTCGATTATTATGGCTAAGGAAATTGGCAAATGATTTGGAAAGGCATGAGGAATTTATTGGAATTTTATTTATGAAAATAATCGAAATTAGGAGAAAATGAAGGTGAAAGGTCACAGGTTTCATGTGAGGAGGAAATTGAAGGAAAATAGTGGAAAATGAAGAAAATAGAGGCCTCATTCATAAAAAGGTTTATGAGGATCAGTTGGCAATATTTTGACAGATTTTTCATGGACTTCTATTCTATTATCTCTCTCTCTCATACTCTTAATCACTTAGAGTTTCTTGGACCAAATTTGGAGGAGTGTGGCATATTTAGGACTTGGAGCAAGAAGGAAAAGGGAAGCAAAGATTAAGCAAGGAAGAGTAGGATCAACAACTACAAATAGATTTATTTATAAGTATTGAATTGTATTTATGGTTTTCTTTCTAGTTTTGGCATGCATGTCACATGCATGTGATCTCTTGGTTATCATATATCATTGGCATGGAGGATTACTTGTATTGACATTTCCTAGATAGCCATGGTGTTGTGGGTTTATTTATTTGTTTTCCTGGTTGGTTCTCATGTTTTCTTTAGCTTGGGTTGAGTTACTAGTTCCTAAAAGCCTTGGCTAGGAAAAATCTCTAGAAGACCTGTAACACTTTAGGTAGAGTTAATAATCTTGTAAGCCTTGGTTGGAAAAATTCTCTAGAAACCCTTGGTGGGTTTAGTTGCTAGTCCTGGAATACCTGGATGGAAAAATTCTCGAGAATCCCTACGATAGTTATGGGTTGAGTTACTAGTCCTAGAAGCCTTAGTTGGAACAAATTCTCTGGAGCCTTGGAAGGCTTTGGTAGAGACTGATCTGGTGATGGTTTTGTGATGTTTGACTGTGAGGTGGAATCACTGTTTGATGGGTTGAGGTGGTTTGGCCTCTGGAAGCCCTGGATGGTTTTGATTGATGCATTTGATGAGATCCCACATTCATGCTTGGAATATGGCACGAGGGTGACTAGATGAAGAGATATTTGGCTCAACCATGTTTATGATTGAGTGGTTCATGGAAGTCCCACAAATGGTTGGCCTTTTCATCATTAATATGAGGTTATTTTTCCTTGTTATTTCATGAGTATTGTATTGATTTATATGTGGATTATATGGTTGTTGGTTGCTTGGTATTTCTGTTGTTATTATGTTGGTTATGAGCATGTATTATGACAATGGCTATGTATGGCTCTCATTAAGTTTTTACTTGTAAATGAATGAAAATGTATCTATGGCCTAATGGACGAAACTACATTTAATGTTTTGAGGCATCAATTATTCTTAGCAATTCTCAGATAGGTACGAGACCCCTATGCTCAAATCTATTGTTTAAACCTGTAGATTTCATATTTGTGACATGTTTGAAGAAATTCCTATCATGGATAGTACAGGTCCAGCCAAGTATTTTTTCAATTAATTGGATTTCTTTCCTTATTATGTTGTTACGTTTCAGTTCTGAAAGTGTCACGGAGTTTTGGGTAGTGACATGGGCTTTGGGACTAAAAAAGTGGCTCAAATCCTGGAGAGGCAACCAGAACACTAGAAAGAAAGGTCCTTGGACTCATGCATACCCATGCCATGGGAGCATCCAAAGCCTCCTAGATGCATGCATGCCTATATCATGGGAGCTTCCAAGAGTCTAATGGTATAAAAACATAATGGGATGAAGGGGCTGGTTACCTAAGAGGTTGGGATGGTTCATGGGAGTCATGTTACCGATGTGGATGGTCTGTATGGTGTGTTTATATCAATTCCACTTCCTTAAGGTGACTTAGGATGTGGAATCATATTGTAGTAGCTTTTCATCACATGTTTATCTTGGTTGGCTAGTTACTTGGGTAGATGTGGGGGGAGGGTATTACACCAAGATAGGTTTGTATTGTTCTTATCAAGACACTATTCATAGAATACCTCAACCAACTTGGGACTTCTTGGTTATCTTTGTCTTTAACAAGACAATTTCAATCTCTTTGGGATAAATATTCCTACTACTCATCTGTTTTGATGTTTCTCCCAACCTTGGGTACTGTAAAATATGAATCCACATAAATTGCATTAGTTTAAAAACATGAGGGGTTCTGGCATATTCTACTATCATTTTTAGTAGTTCCTCTTTATGGTGACTTTTATGAGACAGGGTTTTCTTATCCTCTCTTATGACAATCTCAAACCATGTCTTCCTTCCACATCTTGGGAAGGTACTTATTTATCCTCCTCGTTCCTTATGACAATCATAGATAACTATCCTTTTTGGTCATCTTTGAGACCAACATCCATACACATAATATCATATTTAAATTATAAGGTTCTCTAGACTCATTCAAGATCTCTACACTCAAATATCCATGTTGATATGAATTCTCTCCTAGATTTAGTCCCTACTCATGGTATTCTCTTTGCTAGAGGGTTGAAAAACCTTTATTTAATGCATTTAGGTCACATTCCGCAGCTATATTTTCTTGGAACTCCATCTTAGCATGTTAGATGCATACATTAAAATCAAGTATCCTCCCCTCTAGGGAATTAAACTCCTCACACAAATATACAATACTAATTTGAAGTAGATTTGCAATTTCATCCTCTATCAACCATTCTTCCCCCTCAAATTCTGGATGCATTTCTTCCAACACCTTAATTCCTTCATTATACTTCTTCAGCATTACACTTGGACTTCCTCCAATATCTATTGCATCCACATGCATAGATTCTCTTCGTGGAACTTGGTCATTTTATGTGTCTCCCAAAGGAAATTCTATTTTATCTCCTTCTTCCATGACAATTTGTGATGACTATGTTCCCTCATGGCCTTCCTGACCCGCACAAGAACAAAACTTATTACTTTAAAAAACATGAGTTGCTTAAGTCTTTGGTGATGTTCCTGTTATCATTCATTTTTCTCGACATTTCCCATAATCCATGAGACTTCTTGTCAATATCTTCTCTTCATCCTCATCATTATCTTCCCTCTCCTATATAACATCTTGCGAAGCCCATTCTCTTCCCTTGGCATAATTTTTCTCATATACAAACATAGCGGTCTCTAGCGTCTATTTATAACACTTCTTCTTTGCTTTCCTTTTATTTTGAGAGGTACTTATCGCTCTCTTTTTTCATTGCAGGAATTTTTTTCCATAACTTTGGTTTCCATTCACATAAAACTCACCAAAACTAAAAACAAAAGGCCATCTAGCCTCTTTTGGTATATCTGCTACCAACCTTTCTTGTTGACCTTCCATGAGAAATTCATCCAATGTATCACCAACATCTTCAAATTGTACCTTCCTATATTTCATTGGACTCTCCATGTAGTGCATGAGACTCTTATACAAACTCATGTTAACATCACTCCCATCTCTAGGGCTATTCCTTACTCAGGTCCACATTCGTAAACTTCTCTCTTAGGCTCAACTTCTCTAAGCTCTTTTTCCTTCAACTAAACACTCAATAGGTGCTTCATCATCATCCTTAAATTTATAGCTCTAGGGATTTTTATCTTAAATATCCTCTTCCTAACATGCAATTTGAACCTCCTTCTCAATTCCCATCTTTGCCTATGGTCTTTCCTTTCCAACGACATCTTAATGATGTTGTATCTCTCCCTTAGTTCATCCATCTCCCGATCAAATTCTTAATGGCTCACACCATTAACCTTGGGATACTACTCTCTCCTACTATATCTTCTTTTATAACCCTAAATATCGTCATTGGCATCCTTCTTCTTTTGACCCTTCTTGTGAGATTCCACTTAACCACTGCGAGTTGTAGAAAAGTAGTTGTAAAAAGCATTTTCCATCACTAGTTACCCAATACCTAACCCGCTTGTCCTTGGCATGGGATATCGGTATTCCATTAGCACCCTCATCTAGCACCCCTTGAGAACTCATTTCTCCTTTCTGTATTTTGCACTCTTGCTCACTCCTTGAGAAACTCTCTTGTTCTCTCCACTAGAGGGCCCCCAACCTCAATTGGAACATGTTGTCGCTGTGATAATGACCCTCCAATTTTGTTTCCTTAGTACAATTTGGATCTTCCATGAAATATCGTCTCAAGCTATCTTCTGTCATCTTTTTATTTGTTCATGTTTTCCTAAGTTTCAACTATAGTTTCATATTCCTGAGTGTCAATTTTCCTTCTAGATCAAAGTTTCCTAAGTGTCACCTTCTTATCTTTATAAGTGTTATGTCATATTTCTAAATATACGAAAAGCACTATCTCTCTTTGAATTAGTGTTAGCTTTTCTTCACTTGACATGCACATCACACAAAATCGAAAGAACAAATTTATCTCATAGAAAAGTGCACCTTCTAAAGCTAGTAGTCACAAAATCCATTGGTGGAGGAAATTGTGCTCTCTTAGGAATGAGAACACTTCAAACTCTTGGTTGAGTGAAATTCTTTCACTCAGTCGAGCACACTCTTAGTTATCAAGGAGAGCACACTCCTTTTTATTAGTGATTGTGCCCTCTTAGTCCTTAACTCCAATCCACTCCTTGACATTAGTAATTGTGCCCTCTTGTTTCTCTTGGATGCAGCCTTCTTGTTTGGATGTTGAGCATACTCCTAGAAAATAGGAGGCCACTCCACTTCTTGTAACTAACTCATTCATAAATCGACAAGTGGAAGCCATGCATGAACTTTCTTTGCATGTATATTTTCTTTACAAACAAGCCCAACTCTGCACTCATTCTTACAATAATTGTGTATTTTGGGTTGAGCACATTCCATCATAACAAAGAGTTTTTATTCAATATTGGTCACAAGTGTGTATATTCTCAGTAAGTTTTGCATGTCATTTTTTATTGATTTTGTTTTTTTAGTGGCGCTTCTATTTTCCTTAATCACATTTTAGTTTATTTTCACTTATTAAGTGGAATTTGCATCCTTACTTCTTTATACAAGTTTCATCTTGTTGTCATAAGTGGTGTTTCTTGTGATTATTCGCATTCAATGACATTTCACCTTCTAATCATAATTTCGAAAAAAAATATAAATAGTTGTAGCTCTTTTATCTCTTTGATTACTATGCATAACACCTGTTGTTGTCCTTCACTTATTTGTTTGGATCCCATCCTTAAGTAGAGCACACTTCTAAAAAACAAGCACCCAATGTCCACCAAAATTGTGCCAGGAAAAATAAGCTTCCTTCATACCACACTTTTGAGAAACAAGGACCCTTTGTCATTTACAACTATACCCAGTAAGCAACAAGTCATTGTCTTGAGCATATAGTGCACCAACAAGAAATAGTTAGCATCCTTTTCAATTTTTCCTACGTCCTGTGCCCTCATTTGCTTTTCTAGAATGCACAAAGCACTACCAAGAAATGGTTTGCTCCCTCTTTCTCCCTTTTGACTACGCCATGCACCCAAGCATTCTCTCTCCCCTCCCCCCCCCTCTCTCTCCATCTCTCTCTCTCTTTGAGCACATAGTGCATTCTTGAGCCTTAGTTGGGTTATCTCTATCCATCATTTTTTGCACATATGTTGGAAAATCAGAAAGGCAGAAATATTTCCTTGATGTTGATAATTACTTGTGATATTATTATGTTCTTATTAACTTTCTTGAGTTATTCTTTTATCTTATTTCAGCAAATAATTACCAATATCCATAACATGAAGATCAAATTCACCAGATGTAGGTGGAAAACCAAAGAAAAACCCCTATATAGGGGAAAGTCTACTCATCAATTCTTCCTTTAATATATTTCACAGCATGACCTAAGACTCTTGACCTAGAAACAGACTTCCTCTGATCACCAAGTCAACCCTTCCCTTCTTCTACAAATGATAACCTTCCAGTAACAAATTTGGCCTAGATTTTTAACCTAGATGCAACACTTCGATGTTGAAACAACACTTCAACTTAGAAGAAGAAACAATACAATTTCGACCTCCCTAGAAATAAAACTTCAACCCAACAAAATTTTGATCCAATGTTATAAGAACTTTGATCCGGATATAGTAATTCAACCTTCCAGTAATATCCTAGCAAATTCACATGTGTGGAAGAGATGACCAAGAAATTCAACCTTCCAGCAATTCTCCTCCTTCTACAACTTCACATGTTTTCTGCTCCTCCTTCTTCTATATCGAAATTGTAAGAGTGTGTCTTCCAAATTAATTGAACTATACTATGCGTATACCCTTTTCTATAAGCCAACTTGATCAGGTAAGGGCTGACTTGGTGTGAAGGTGACAAATAAATTAATTTACTCCGTATAATTTTTTTTACATGATTCAAAAGCCCAAGAAGGGTCTCATTAAATAGTAAATGACTCTAACAACTTAATATAAAATCTAGAAGTTCCCAGTGGGGAATTTAACATAAAACATGTTGACCCAAGCATGAAACTCGTGCTTTAATAAGTCATAATAAAAATAAAAGTAATTACTTTTTATTTATTTTGATAAATACATTTCATTGACTCAAACACAATTATGAAGATGAAACCTAGTTACATTCTTCAAAACTCCCTCTTAACTAGGGAGGTATTAATACTTACACATATATATACAAGTACATTGAAGATCTCAAAACACATGAACCACGAAAAATTTAGGAACACTCAATGCCACAGACTAGATTCTTGACTAGGGAAATCTATCCAAGTGGGACTAAGATGGACTAAATCTTTCAACCTCTCTAGGTACCATCAAGCTTACTTAATAACCATCAACCCAGGGAACTAGGTGTGTAATACAAGGTTAGAGCTCTATGACCAACACTACCCTCCCTACTTTAGGAACTAGAAAACAACACACACATAGACCATATGTCCACCTAAGCATACGCAATATCTCAACACATCAAATATATCATGATCAAATGAATCGATAACATCGAGCGTGCTCCCAAAAATTTGAAAGATTTACCTGAACAATCACAACCCTAATCAGTAAAAAACTTTCAAATATACATAACTAAACACAAACCTTCAAGTTTTTAAACCATCTTGATGATGCTTCACAATTTATCATATCAGGACTTAGAGGCCTCCCAAATAGATCTTGATAGAATATTCCACAGTCATACAAATTCCTTACCTACTTCACATGTAGCAACATATTCTACAATCAGATCATACTTTCCTTCTTTCAACAGAATCTCAGTATACATTCTCCAATTTCTTCTTCAAAGTATCCATCATGACTATAATATTCCTTCCCCGTAAACTTGGGAGATATACCCTTTGTTTTATCTGGGCTCCCTCTTAACTTATGGAGATCTACTTCTTTATGTGACATCAGATAATATTTCATGGCTTCCATCCTTCTTATCAGAGTGATTGTGATCATAATTATGATGCAGGAAAGTGTTCCATCTACAGATAGAGGCAACCCCTCTAGCCCTAGAGTGGGTCTAGTCACAAACAAGGACAGATCAACAGTAGCTTTCCTTAAACAGTCATAGTTGGAGGCCTACCTCAACTGGTGGTTGATGGAGTTCCATTGCACTGCTCCAGCTTTCTCTTCCTTCTCCTTAACGAGTGATCAACCTGAAACAATGCAAAGGAAATGCAACAAAGCACATAACCATAAAACAACAATGATCTATTTACTCACAAAGTCAAGAAGTCATGAGCTATCAAGTAAATTACATACAAGACATAAGAAAACATCATTGATTGTATTAGTAGTGAGATAAGAGAAAGCTTACAAACAAAGTCTTGACGTTGCAAGCCTTCTCAAAGGGATTCAGCTAGCATGTTCTTCAAGCATTTACTCTTTGAAGATGGATCTCCCAACATACAAAATCTCTCTCTCTCACTCACAAGTTTTACATAAAGTAAAGGGCACTTCACAACCTTCCACAAGCTATCAACACTCTCACACTTGTTCACACTCACACCAACTATCTATCAAAACTCAAAAGCACTAACAACACTACTCAATCCAATAATTTACCAACTAGTTGATCATAGCGAAGGTGAGTGTTTAAATATGAGAAGGAGTCTCCATCAAAGGTGGAAGAGAGTGCTTATCCCCAAGTAAGGTCGCACAATTGATGGAATTGCCATACCAAGGAAGGAAGGGTGACACAAACTATGCCAACAACCAGGTCTGGAGTCATCCAGAAGGCTGACTATTGGAACAAATTCACCCAATCTGGATCATCGTGGGTGTATAACTAAGCTTTAGCACTGACATCGCTAGTAAGCAATGTAGCCAGTCAGATCATCGCCTAAGATATCAAATAGCCTTGTGATGGGGCATGAAATCAGATCGTCATGGGAAACATATGTACTTCTGCACTAGCAGCACGACTGGACTGTTCATGAGCATTGTTCAGCGTGTATATTAAGTCCATACCTGTGATGAGGCAGATAACTTAGGACAAGTGGGTCAATTGGCAACATGAGAGAGAATTTCTTCAATATGAGCATGTTTGACTTGGACACATGACATAGTAGAAGGACTGGGAGTGAAGGCAGTGACAAATTACTGTGTAACAGATACCCCCTAATGTATGAAGCCTGAGAGAGTGGGAGGGGTGAAATGCTTTACGAAACTAACTGAGCTGCAACACCATTTGGAAGAAACCTGTAGGTGCAAGTACAACTGATATCTCTGATAGTGAAATACATGTAGTTTAGGAATGGGCACAGCCATCCAGAAGACATACGAATTAGGTCTATGGTATGGACACAACCATCCAGCTAATAAGACCATAATAATATAAAGGTATGGTTGCATCCATCCATGAAAACTCAGGTATGGGCATAGCCATGTATTAATGAGTCATGTAATCATGAACCAATCCACATAGCTTGAACATGTGTAATCTGAGTTCGGGGTCTTGAACCCTAACTGATCATAGTACAAATTCTAACATGCGAATAGAGGTGCTGAAGTCGAGCATGAGAGAAAATCACTTTATTACTGGTCGATGATGCAAACCCTTAACAAGCGTGAGAGAAACCACCAATAATGCCAATGGTTCTCAAGTTACTGTCTAGTACAATCCACAAAGTGTGAAGAATGAGATGAAGTCAAACACTCATGGAATCACCCAATCGACGACCAATGATGTAAGTCGATCATCAGGTGTGAAGAGCTTGCCATTGAGGCATGCAAGCTCCAAGGTACCAAAATGGATCTCTAGAACAATCTCCCGGATAATGAGTTGATGTTGACAGGAGACGATCCGCCGTAGGAGGGCCATAATGTTTCCCCCATCAATGAAACGAGATAAGGAACAAGTGGTAGATGGTGAAATAGAGGATGAAAGGAAAAAGTGATGATGTAAACTACAGAAGGATTATACTCTTGAACATGTCAGCGACACGAATCTGGAGGGTGGCAGCATTCAGGTACCAAGGGATTAGAGGCTTAATGGAGACAACATGGATAAGATGGAATGAGGCTAAATGACAATCCAAACCCACGGAAGGCCAAATGATGATGTATGGATATCCCAACCCAACAAGAAGCAAAAGTGTTGATGTTCAAGAGTGACTAGCTACCATAGACAATCAATGATGATTTCCAAATTTTCCCCCACAAATCCGCAGGGTGGCAGCATTAGGTACCAAGGGATCAGAGGCTTAATGGAGACAACATGGATCAGATGGAATGATGCTAAATGACAATCCAAACCCAAGGAAGGCCAAATGACGATGTATGGATATCCCAACCCGACAAGAAGCAAAAGTGTCGATGTTCAAGAGTGACTAGCTGCCATAGACAATCAATGATGATTTCCAAATTTTCCCCCACCATTGCTAGCGAGTACCCCAATTATTTTTAAAGAAAAGCTTGAAGGGAATAGCATGTGATTGTAAAATAAGTTCGACCTTCCGTCGAATCCAACCTAGTAATAGTTTAACGAGCCCTAGGGAGGAGAAGCTCGAGTCTCGTCATGGTAACGAGTCCAATGTCATTAGGGTTTAATGAGTCCGACATAGGTAAAACTTAGAGTCTTTTTCATGTTTAGAGAGTTTGAAAAAGATATGAAAAAGAAAACTCCAGGGGGGTCCTTTTCATAAATTTGTGTCTCTCGAGCTTGAAAAAGTATAAAATGATACTCGAAAGAACCGCATAACCATTACGATCAAGGAGTACTTTTTGTCATTAGTGACCTCAACCTGAAAAAGTAGAAAAGCAATTGAGACCACGTCATTTCCTAACGAGTATCAAAACTGAAATGACAAAGGTCCGGCGATCTTTTCACATATATACGGTCAGAAAAGAGCTGGAAGTGGACCGTATTTTTAATTTCGTTTAATGAGTTAAAAAGGAAAAAATCGGCAATCTTTTCATATTTTATG
The DNA here is from genome assembly GCA_000404065.3 of Pinus taeda. NCBI lineage: Eukaryota > Viridiplantae > Streptophyta > Pinopsida > Pinales > Pinaceae > Pinus > Pinus taeda. The sequence goes on along the minus strand of APFE030585212.1, from coordinate 94,406 downwards.
AGTCAGGAGAGAGCTTAAAGGTGACTCGCGCTAAAGGAATGAGTTTTATAAAGGGTAGCAACTGGTTCTGGCGATGGTGGAACTACTCAAAGCATGTAATGGTCAAGAGGTTGGCTAATAAAACCACTCATCACTATGGTTCCTCAGGAAAGGAAAACCAACCAAGTCAAAGCATATGATCAGCCAAAGAGATGGTGGTAATGGAATGAAACAACCAAGGCTCATCTAGAAAAATTTAGCGGATAAAGACAGAAATCACGAGATGTAAATCAGGTATGGGTTCATTTTTACACAAGCTTGAACCATGGAGAACTTTTCCTGGATTCAGTTCCATGTTTACACAAACTTGAAATGAAAAACTATGATTGTTATGAGTTCGCATGCGCCCAACATAATGACACAAATCGAGGTACATGCCCCCGAAGCTTCATTGCATTCAATGAGGTGGATGGAATGAAGGTTCACTTTCAAGATCTTGGAAGGCCTTGACTTGGATTTTACAAGATCTTAATGAAAGACTCAATTTGGAAAGGGAGTGATTTCATTTTTTAGTGAGGTTGACATGATAAAAGAACTATCCTCATAACCCTTGTTTCATTTTTTAACGAGCTTGACACAAGATCAAGAACTATGCTCGACACTCCTTATTTCATTTTTTAATGAGCTTGACACAAGAGAAGGAACTATGCTCCAAACCCCTTGTTTCATTTTTTAATGAGGTGGACACAGGAACAAACTATCCTCAAACACCTTGTTTCGTTTTTTAATGAGGTCATCACAAGATCATAACTATCCTCGGGACTCCTTGTTTCATTTCTTTAACGAGCTTGACACAAGACAAGGAACTATGCTCCAGACTCCTTGTTTCATTTTTTAACGAGCTTGACACAAGACAAGGAAGTATGCTCCATGATCCTTGTTTCATTTTTGAATGAGGTTGACATAAGATCAAGAACTTTCCTCAAGACTCCTGGTTTCATTTTTTAACAAGTTTGAGACAGGAACAAACTATCCTCGTCCCCTTGATTCATTGGCCATACGAGAACATGGCTCCCAAGAGGTCTTCGTGGGATGGAAGGGACACACTCTGGGAGGAACACATGTCATGAGGCACTAATGACAGATCAGGTTCCAATGCCTCCACTACATTATGTATGAGACCATCTGCATGATCATCAGTAGAGGTGGAGATGGAATGAGTAGCCACATCATTGACCTATGGCAAAGAAGGTGCTACATGTGGATAAGAACCGATGGGAGACGATGGTGGTATAGGAGGCACCGGGTGACTAAAGAACGATAATAAATCAATAATCACCATTCTTCCATCATGCAGAAAACAAACCACATGGAAAAGTGAAGAAACAAAATCTCCCATGGCATAAACATAGTCATAGCCAAGGCAAAGACTGAAACCTAAAGCACCTTGGACAACCATGACATCTATATAGATGGTTTTACCCCCAAAGTAATAGGGAACTTTGGAAGGATCCCAAAAGGTCGACTTGTTCCTCTATCAAATGCCAACGGATTCTGTGTGACAGGCACAAGATGTGGGGAGCCCAAAGCTTGCCAAGTAGTGCAAGGAATTACACTGATAGATGCACCCTCATCCAAGACAGTGCCAGGTACAACCTTATTATAGGCATGTACTATGATCTAGAAAGGCGTGTAGGATGGAAGGTGGAATGCATTCAAATGAATCCAGTCAAAGGAAACGACTCAACTACTTGGTGGGGGAATCGTATGATTGAACCCTTGCTCTACAGGAACCGAAGAAGGACCCTCTTGACCAGCAGGGATAGGAGGGTCATTCTCAGACTTAGGAGAATCTAATGATATGAGAAGAACATGAGCATGATGCTCTTCCAAGGAAGAGTGATCAACAGGTGGTGAACCCAAGTCAACACTCTCTCTGACCAATGGCTGGTCTGGAATAGGCTTAACGCAGCCAGGTTCGGAAATAGGAAGACAAACAAGAGAAGAATCTAAGTCAATCTCTTGGTCGACAGGGAGAGGGTCTGAAGAGAGCCTCTAATAACCAATGGGAATTTGGGGTGAAGAAGCTGTAAGACTTTCCAAAATGATGGAAGCTTTATCCATGAGTAGACAAAGGTGAAGGGGATGGTTGCCTTCACATACCCTATAGGGGAATCGAATCTTTCGTTTCTTCTTACCATTGCTAGTTGATAGGGTAGCATCATCATGAGCTTTAGAGGATGATGAGGGATGAGCCGGATCATGAGAGCATACTCCTAAGATCCTATGAATTCCAAGACAATCACGAAGAAGATGGTCAGCCTTGCACAATTTACAAGGAAACTTAACCTTCCGCGGAGGAGCAGAAGGTGTTCTGACCTGAGGTGTACTCGGAGCAGTAGCTACGTAGGCGGCCTCACATTTATAAGACTTATTCATCTTCTTCTTCTTAGTCTCCTAGTTACTAGATGTGAAACTTTCACCAGGCGAAGGAGGAGAGGAGGAGGAAGAAACAGGGGAAGAAGGCATAGGGTCCACCTTGGAATCAACATGTCATGGTTCAAACAAAGGAGACGATGGATCAGGATTCATGATGCTCAAGACCACCAACGTTGAAAACAACCATACGGGAAAACCAATGGTTAACCAAGGCAAAGACAATGTTGCCATATATGGAGCACGATCATTTCAAAATGGAGGAAACGGACCAGGATTTCCATCTGCGGGAAGACCTTGGCTGGTAGACTCGGGGAATGTTGCCATTGAGAATGAGCCTAAAAAACACTCTTCTCACAACCAATAACTTGAACTGTTACCAGGAATATCTCGTGGGTAGTAAATTTTATGACGCGGGAACAAAACTTGACCTTTTCATGTTTCAAGAGTTGAGAAAAGGACGAAGAGGTGACTCTATCTCTTTCAAAGTTTAAAGAGCCTGAAAGGACAAGTGCTCATATGGACCTTTTCTTTTAAGGAGTCTGAAAAGGAACAAAAGTGACTACTCAGGAGAAACTAGGCAAAAGGTTTACCAAAAAAATCGTAAAACTGCATATACACCTTGGCAGTCATATGAAAACCAAGGACTTTCCGTACGGCAGCTAATCTTCCCAAATGCTGTGTTCGGTGCGTCATGGTTTGCAAGGTGGTAGACACGTCTTCCTAAGGATATAGGATGATAACCTAGTGGGGTCTCCCAACATATACTCGACGGTGCATGGGAGCACAATTTTGTAGTACACTGCTATTGAGTCATAGAAGGAGGAATCACCCAACCTTGACTGAAAACAATAGTGACTAGGTTTAACGACACCGGAGCACATCTCTAGCCTAGACCTCTAAATAGTGTGCTTATGTTCCAATGTGTTGTTAAGTTCATTCAGTTCATTTTAGAGTTGATCTTGGATTATGTTTCAATTTCCAGGCCCTATCGTATGTATATCAAAGAACCTAGGATGCAGCTAGAATGAGTAAAACATCTTTTTACTTCAATGTACACCTACCTACAGGACGGTAGAGAGATCATTCCCAAACCAAGAAAACCAAGACAAGCGAATACAAACACTAGCAAACACAATGCATCAATACACTAATCTCACGATGCATTGATACTACTAATGAAAGATATGTACTCTCACTTTCGTATGCTAAATGACTGCAAAATTTTGATTTTCCTTTTTTGTTTTTGAATTTAAAGAGACAAACAAGCAAATGTGAACTGATCGATCCAAACAATTGTGATCTATGCTTGGTTTTGAAGAAATTGAATCATCATAAAAAATTGGTTCAATAATCGACACTAAAAATCAACCAGCAAGAAAACAAGCAATGAAAGAGCCTAAAGCAAATCACAAGACGGTTGTGGATGAACCTTGAATAGACAAGTAACCCAAGCAAATGGTTTCTCAACGAAACTTCTAAAGGGCTAGGTCACATGGTCAAAAAACACAAGAGTCACTCAGTGAAATCAAAGAGACAGTACCCTAACCAAAAGAAATTAAAACAAGCTAATGAGAGACAAGAAAGAACAAGGGATAAACAAGATTGATGAATTTAGAAGGTAAAGTTGTAAAAACAACTTTATAGGAATCATCGCAAGTGTTACACTGACAACTAGAGTTGACGCCACTAAACTAGAGACCATCACTAGTGATGCAATGACAACTAGAGCTGATGTTGCAAGTGTTACATTGACAACTAGAGATGGTCGCAAAAGTACACCTATTTTCTGTGACGGTGTGATTTCAAAAGTCATCGCGGGAATTAAACTAGCAACCCAAGGTCATCACAAGTACAAAGCTATAAAAAGGCGACGATGTCATGATTGTTAGGCTATCTTCCATGATGATGTAAAAAACAATGGCAAAGGAGCCAAAAAATCCCAAACAAGAACCAACCAATCTAACAGACAATTGAGGTACCTCCCAGATTAATCTAGGCGACCCAAGAGACTGATAATTAATCCCCAAAAACAAAGAGAGACCAGATCAAAATCAAAACAAGATTAAAGAGAAGAACATAGGATAGACTCCCCAGCTGAGTTGCCAATTTGTGATGCAAGAAAGTGTTCCCTTTGCAGATAAAGGAAACCCCTCTAGCCCTAGAGTGGGTCTAGTCACAAACATGGACAAATCAACAATAGCTTTCCTTAAACAGTCATAGTTGGAGGCCTACCTCAACTGGTGGTCGATGGAGTTCTGTTGTGCTACTCTAGCTTTCACTTCCTTCTGCTTAACGAGTGATCAACTTGAAATAATGCAAAGGAAATACAGCAAAGCACGTAACCGGAAAACAACAATGATCTATTTACTCACAAAGTGAAGAAGTCATGAGCTATCAAGTATATTACATACAAGACATAGGAAAACATTATTGATTGTATTAATAGTGAGATAAGAGCAAGCTTACAACCAAAGTCTTGATGTTGTAAGCCTTCTCAGAGGGATCTAGCCAGCATGTTCTTCAAGCATTCACTCTTTGAAGATCGATCTCCCAACATACAAAATCTCTCTCTCTCAGTCACAATTTTTACATAAAGTCAAGGGCACTTCACAACCTTCCACAAGCTATCAACACTCTCACACTTGTTCACACTCACACCAGCTATCTATCAAAATTCAAAAGCACTAACAGCACTGCTAAATCCAAGAATTTACCAACTAGTTGATCATAGCAAAGGTGAATGTTTAAATAGGAGAAGGAGTCTCCATCAAAGGTGGAAGAGAGAGCTTATCCCAAAGGTCGCACAATTGATGGAACTACCATACTAGGGAAGGAAGGGAAACACAAACTATGCCAACAACCAGGTCTGGAGTCATCTAGAAGGCCGACTGTTGGAACAAATTCGCCCAATCTGGATCATCGCAGGTGTATACTTGAGCTTTAGCGTTGACATCGCTAGTAAGCAATGTATCTAGTTAGATCATCGCCAAAGATATCAAATAGCCTTGCGACGGGGCATGAAATCAGACTGTCATGGGAAACAGATGTAATTCCATGCTGGAGCGCGGCTGGACTATTCATGAGCTCTGTTTAGTGCATATATTAAGTCTATATCCGTGATGAGGCAGATAACTTAGGAAAAGTGGGTCAATTGGTAGCATGAGAGAGCATTTGTTCAGTATGAGCATGTTTGACTTGGACACATAACACAATAGAAGGACTGGGAGTGAAGGTAGTGACAAATTACTGTGTAACAATCATCATTCATATAAATTCCTTCATCATACTTATCAATCAAATCAAATTTACTTACAAATATGTTCAACATCTTGAACATTATGTACCTACACAACTTAGACAACAAGTACAATCAAATACATATATAGAAGCACGAACTTACTATATCAGAATCATGAAAGTATTATACTTTAGATATCAAATACCTAAACTTAGTTAGGTTCACATTCAATAAGAGACATGTGCTTTTAAACTTGAACCTTTTTCTTGGGTTAGGTTATAACCCCTTGATCACATTAGTAACTCAATCAAGAAATCAGTCTCATTATATATAGGGCCTCAATATTTCTTCCAAAGATATTACACACTCTACTATAATATATTGAAAACCATAGAAGCAATTCAAACAAGTACACTTACAATGCATTTAACAACTTTAAAATTCATGTGTTAGAGTTCTACTAGGATTTAATGCAAACCCTATATTCCATGTTTGAGACACTAATCCATAGATGTCAACAATAAAAACCAATCACAACACAATGTTTTTCAACTAAATTACCAACTTATACTAGGGTATGTTGTAAACCCTATATTTTATCATCATAATTGAAACAATATCATCATATCCTAGAATATCAAACTTCTACTAGGGCTTAGTTGTAAACCCTAGAACTTATCAACAAATAGGTTAGCACATATACATATCTAGTATAATCATGCAAACACATATCATGACATATATTGGACAAACCCAAGACAAAAATATCAATACATTTAAAGTCATACATATAATTATCTTTATTACTGTAGGGTTTTTATCATATGGAAAAACATGCACCTAGGGTTTTATTCCTAGGAGCTTACTCTCGGTATATAAGGGTTTTGTTCATAATCCCTAATTTACCAAAACTTGAAGGTCTAGGAATACACAACCATAAAGTACTATGGTTTCCATAACAATAATAAGGCTTCAAACATTACAATACCATAAAAACCCCAAACATCAAACAAATAATATTTTCTAGATTCCATCATTAACCCTAAGTAGGTTAGGGGTTTTCACATTGGCATACCATTAGGTTAGGGTTTTAAAAAGAATCTTTCATTGTTTCACAACCATGATGATTTTAGTGAGGTTATATTTAATCTAATGGTTAATCTTCAAAATAATAATCTTTATGATTCAAAATTCCTATACATAACACTTGTTAGTAATGTGAAACAACTTTATTAGAATGAACGAATATACCTTTATCATAAAGAGAACACAGCTTATGGTCTAAAACATACCCTTAAGTTGTTTTCTAGACAAACCTTATAGGACAACAATTCCAATAAAACTTCTATCATGCTTTGTCTTATGAGTTCTTTTCCATAGCCCTTGAGGATATCATCAAGCTTTTCCTAAACAAGGAAATCTAAAAATAAATTTTATTTGCATCGAATATAAACACATTTAGATAAGAGAAGGAAACCAAATATAAAAGGATAAGACAAGGAATAATATACTTATCTTTTAAAAATGGTGAGGGATCCCTCTCAATCCAAACTCGAGGGATACCTATAACTTTTAATAATTCAATTTTTTTTTCCAAAGCATGATAAACCTCCAAGTACTAGAAATCAAATCATAAAGGTAAATAATTCAAAATTTTAGAGCAGAAGGATAGAATCCCTAAGAGTCCCTAGCAAATAAGTCTTTGACTTCAGATTCTTCCTTCTTGATATTCTTTGATGGTCCTTCATCAACAACATTTGCATGTTCCCTCTCACTTCTTACTTGAATTCTCAGGGAAATCACTTCTATATTAACCCATCTGATGACAATTATAACATTCAATATTGAATAGGTCTACCTTCCTTCGAGTCCCTTTAGATGTCTTAAATTTTCCTTTGTTCTTGTGATGAGCGGAATAAGAATTTGAAATTTTTTCTTCTTCAATAAATTTGTTGCTTACTAATAAAATGTTGAGTTCTTCTCGACTACATGCATTCCATAATTGTTCAAATGTAGGATTTTCCTTCCAAATGATGATACCTAATGAAAAGGCACTATAATACGTTAGTAATACTATAAGTGCAGCGATTACAAGATCATTTTCAAGTACTATCTCTTCTGTTTCTTGAAGTTCATCTCTGATTCTAGCTATTCTTACAAAGAAGGATGCCACAATGTCTTGCTTTGTTTTCTTTATATTCCTTAGTTCATTATTAATACTTTCAATTTGACCAAGATTCTTGATTGTGAATAATTTGGATAAGGCCTCATACATTTCCTGATAGGAATCAATGCTCGATATATATGGGATGAGGTTGTCCTTTATTCTATCCACCATTAGGGTCATGGCCAATATTTATGTTTCTCTGAACTTTTCTTTTTCTGCATCACTTGATTCATTTGTAGGATTTTTTACTTTTTTTTTACTAGATCGAAGACTTTATTCTTCTTGAGGATGAGATCTATCCTCTTTTTCCACGCCCTGTAATTGGATGATCCTTCTAATTTGTTTACTGCCTTCATTGATTTAGACATTGTTCTTGAAAATGCTAGGCTTAACTTCTTATATGATCCTTTTCCTTGATGACCCTTATTCAGACTTCTTAAAACTCCTTATTCTCATTTAAATTAATCTTTAGGATGTCATTTTCCTTATTCTTAGCCTTAGCCTTGATACCATGTTGGACAAATAGAAAGGCATAAATATTTTACTTATGTTGATAATTACTTATGATATCCTTATTTTCTTATTAACTTTCTTGAGTTCTTATTTTATCTTAATTCATCAAGAAATTACCAATAACCATAATATGATGATCAAAGACACCATATGTAGAAGGAAATCTAGGGAAAAACCCCCATCCAGGGGAAAAACCAGTCAACAGTTCCTCCTTTAATATATTTCATGAGATGATTCAAGACTCCTGACTTAGACACAAACTTCCTCCAATCACCAAGTCAACCATTGACTTTTTATCCAGAGGGTAACCTTCTAGTAACAACTTCGACTTTGCAACAATAATCGGTAGAAGAAACTAAACTTTGACTTAGATGCAAAACTTTGATCTTGAAGCAACCCTTCAACCTAAAAGTAGCGCTTCAACCTAGAAGCAATAATAAAATTTCAGACTCCCCAACAACAAAAAATTGAACAAGAAACTAAAGAACTTTGATCCTAATGCAGTACTTTGACCTTCCAATAATAGCCTAGAAAATTCACATGTGTGAGAGAGATGACCTAGAAATTTGACCTTCCAGCAATGCTCCTCCTTCTTCTACAACTTTTCACTTTTTCTACCCTTCTGTTTATATCAAACTTGTGAGAATACGTCTTCCAAATGAATCAAACTGCACTATATATATACAATTTTCTGGAGTTCTAATTACCCTCATGTAGGCTGACTTGATCAGGTAAAGGACAACTTGATGTGGAGGCGAAAAATGACCTAATTTACTCAACAATAATTCTTTCTACATGACTCAAAAGCCACAGAAGGGTCTCATTATATGCACAATGACTCTAATGGCTTAATATAAAACCTAGAAGTACTCAATGGGGACTTTGACCTAAAACATGATGACTCAAGAATGAAACTAATGCTTTAATAAGTCAAATAATAATAATAATAATAATAATAATAATAATTCATTTTTCTTTATTTTGATAAATACATTTCATTATGACTCAAATACAATTATCAAGATCAAACCTAGTTACATTGTTCAACAACATGAACCCTCTTCCTCGCCATGGTGCAAAGGTCACTTCCAGTGGTTAGTGAAGTCACCTTGTCTCATATGTGATAGACTTATTCTCCCAGTTTTCTTGATCTTTCCCTTAATCAATTTCTTTTGAATACTTTCCTTGTGATGGTTAGGGAATCTCTTGAAAGTAATTGTTATTCACCGTGAGTGAATTTCCACATTTAGGTGATCTAGATACAACATACATCAATATCTCATCATATATAAATATGATGCCTCCCACTACCTGTCAAGCTATATAAAAAAGGTCTCGGAAGCTAGTACTAATGAGGCAATGGAAATAATTATGCCAATAGTCCCTATTCTGTCAAATACACAATGCTTCATAGACAAATCCTTGAAAATACCATGGTAGGACATAAAGGATGATTTCGTGAAAAAGTAGTTCCCAAATGACTTGTGGGATAGGAAACCTTACATACACATAAAAAGGTCCATAATACATAGAGTTGCATGCAAATTCTAAGTGATTCCTTATTAAGAATCCATTTAACATATCTTGTCACACATGGTTATAAAACTTTGGTCCTTCATAGTGTAAGAGGGAATAATATTTCCACTTAACATCCACATGATATACATTATTATTATAAGATGGTAAGGCCTAGGAAATATGAAAACACTCATTTTTATGCAACCTAGGAAAATATCAATACTAAGGAAGTCATCAAATCTTGGTGCCAAGAGTTTGCAAGATTCTGCCAAAGATCAAGTGTAATTTATTAAAATAAATCCTTGAAAAAGGTCTATCAATATCTTATAATGATATGATGCAGACTCTATGGATGGAAGAATAAATAATACTTTGACGAGAATTAGATTTTCTTGCTCAACATGGTTCTCTGACGAGGTAAATTTTTCAAATGGGCATATATCCTCTCTCATGAACTGCAACTTAAGATACAATAGACTAAGACAACCCTACAAGATAATCAAGAACTAGAGTTTTACATGTTCACTTACTTGTTGGATAGTATCTATGATCGTTATCATTTCACCAAGTTAAAATGGAACTAGACCCTATAGGAAAAATTACTTGTCTACTTACATTGCATATTGTTATTAGAAGTTAGTTTTTGAGGATTTTATGATAAGCTAGTAGATCACTTCTTTGTAGTGTTGTACACAATTATCTTTGAGACATAACCTCCTTACATGATAGATAAAGTGAAGGAGGAGCTCTATGAGATCACTGATTGGTTTGTTTCACCGCAAGGCACATACATCAGATGTTTTGAATGTTAGATAGCTCCTCACCTTATGTCGAGGTATGTGACCAATAAGGTGGTCTTGCATGATGTATCATATAAGTTGAATACTGGATTTTCTCCACAACTCCATAGGATAAAAAAGGCTTCTTGGCCCACTCTTACTTTATGGATCAGACATTATGTGCTAAAGAGTCTTAAGGCAGCCGATGCTAAAAACGAGGAGCTCAACTTCCATCACTTTCAAATGATAAGCTTCCATAGATATTATCCTAGAAAAGTGTGCAAAAAATATTGTGACAAGATATAATATACCTGGTTGTATGGACCTATGACCGTACTAGAAGATGAAAATATTAAGAATTGGTATGATGCATTGATAAAGTGTTGTCTAGGAGATGAGGAAAGTCCATCTTAGGTTCCATAGGTACTCGATGTTCAAATAGAGAATAATCAACAAGAATAAACTACTCAAGTTGACACTATAGCACCCAAGAAAAGTTGAAACATGATCCAGTAGAAGAGAACAATAGAAAGTTCAAGGTTTATCCTATCAATAAAGGTGTGAATGAGGTAGAGTAGTAGAAGAAACAAAAGGAGGAGGAGAGGACAATGCTAGAAGAAGAGTACAAAATATAGAAGGAGTGGTTATAAAAAGAAGAAGAAGAAAAGAGGAAACTATATGACTTGTTGAAGCTGAAAGTAGAGGATGAAAGGAGAATCAAAATAGAAGAGGAATGATAGAAGTATTCACAGGAAGAACAAATGAATAACATACATGAGGAAGATGCTACACAGATAGTGGAGGAGGAATAGATGGCTCATGAATTAGAAGTAGGCTTAGAGGATAAGGATGCCATTGAACCAATTGTAGATGAACCTGATAATCATCTAGAGCCTCCTCTCATTGGTGGCTATCTCCTATTTAGTTAAATGGGTATTGCTCCTCCACAAAACGAAGGTTCATGGATATATCTAGCCTCACCTTTGACTAGATGAAGTAGAGGATTGTAAAAGAAACACAAAGGTACTTTCCCAATGATCCTTCCCATCCAGTTTCCATATCCACAGGGAAGGTGATAACATCTAATACTAGGAAAAATCCTAGAGTAATCATGGCAACAAATGTGGCTTTTGTGATATAAGTTCAAGATAAAAAAAAAAAAATTATGTGTGAGGTTTCATAATTACTCAAAGAGATGGTTACTGCAAAACAACTAGTTGATCATCTTACCACATAGAATCAATGATTTTCTTTTGGTAGTATTAGCATGACAGAACTACATGTAGCCATATCTGAAGAATTCAAGCCAATAGAGGATGCCATGAGGTAGTTGTATAGTGAGATGATTCTCTTGCAGGATATGGTGACACCCCTGGTTCAAATCCAAAAGAAATATCAATAGATACTGAAGCTTCTAAAGTTTATAGAAAACGTTTTAGATTTGATACAAGATTGGGGTGTCAAGTATCCAGATGTTTTTGAAAAGTTGGTCAAGAAGGGTAAGATAGTTTCCAAGGTATATAGATCGTAGTTAAGACTTCATACTTAGAACTTGCCTACCTTAGTGAAAGGAAACCAACACCATTACTGTGTATGTTCAACTTCATAGTCATTTAGAGTCCCTATCATAGAAACAAAAACTACCTTCTATGGGTACACTTGGATAGATAAGAAGCAAGGATTGCACCATGTAAGAGATAAGGGAGTTTCTTGAATAAGTCAAGAAGGAAATAGATCAATAAGGCCTGGAGATCACTAGTAATACTATTATATAATGTGAAATTAACCCAACTAAGGTTCACATGAAGTTATCATGGTCATGGAATAGCATAAATTCAAGCTACAAATCCATATTATTAGAGGTTTTGGAGGTGAAGATGTGATATGTTGTAGAGCTATCAGCCATAGTCAAAATTATCATTACAGAGTTCAGAGTATGGCACCCCTATATCACAAATGAAGTCCATGTTCAAGCTACTAATTTTTCCTTTTATTCTTCATGAGGACTATTTTTTCCTATTAGATTTTTGTCCATTATAACCACCATTTTGATATAATTTTGTCTTTTATCAATAAATGTAATGTAGAAGAAGTCTAAGAGACACATAGGGATTGTGAAGAGACATATGTGGAATGTGAAGAGATATATGTAGAATATGATGAGTCACATAGAAGCCCATATGTTACGAAATTCAAAGAGTCACGAGGAAACTCAAGAGTCATTGTAATTTGTTATAAATAAGCCCTCATAACTAGAGTAAAGGGCTTTGACCTTTAGAAATTTGGCCTTGGTTTCTCTAGTTGTGTATAAGGGAGACAATCATTCTTTTGGAGAAGAAAGTTGTAGCTTCATGTTACACTATTGGAGCTAATGTTTGATCAATGTAACAATGTACTTGGATCTTCCATTAATTATCATAAGCACTTTGAGCCAACACTCTTTCATGCATGTATTGTCAATATTGTAAGACTATTCTTTGGGTATTTGCATTATATGTTGCATTACACATACTAAAGATAATGAAATATTTCCTTTCTTTAGCTATTGATGTTGTTGAGTGGGTATTATTGTGTGTTTATATGATCATTTTTTATCTTTTGAACTAATTTTCAAGTTAATAAACTAATATTCTCATTGCTTTCATGGGTCCTTCCTAGGACATTACTATTACTTTTCTATTAGAGGTTCATTCTTATCTCTTTTGCATGAAGGCTCCTTTTACACCTTATAATTGATGCCTCATGAATCTCACATCATTTCTAACCCAAAGTTATGTGCATGATCTCTTGTGTATGATTTGCAGCCAAGGTATCCTTTTAAGATCACTTGCAATGGTTGTCAAGCCTTATATTTGAATGGGCCTCCTACACCAAACCGTGTGAGCTATAATTGGGAATTCACATTGAGGATAAACCCTTCATATTGGCAATATCTAACACCGTAAACATCTTGGCACTAAAAGGAGGCCTAGATGATTAGGGGATCAAAAATTTGCTCAAAATTCAAAGTTATTGGATCAGTGTGAAAATCTAATGAACGCATAGTGCTCATCGTTATGAATCTTGCACAACTCATTTCACGTGAAAAGAACACGTATGCTTCCAAAAAATTGTTTCGTTCATTGTCCTAAACAGGAAAAATTGGAAAAAATGTGCAGCACTGCACAGTCATTACTACTGACATGGCAGGCTGACTGGGATGCCTACATGGCAGGCTGATGTGGTAGAGTTCACTGTGTTTTCTTTGGCCAATCGGTCTCGACCTCGTGTCATAGGGTACAAAGATTAGGTGGCATGTTTTCATTAGCTGGATGGTGGCCAACCACAGGTTGACATGTGGCCCAACCAAAGGCTACCACATGGTAGCATGGGGGCCACCAAAATATGGTTGAATTTCTTGCACTCGACTCCACGGTAGTTGATACTGAGACCTCCTGCTAACAAGTGTTGTGCCCTAACCAAATGGGAAAATGATGGTTCTTGTTAACCATTGAACCAAACCATTATATAAAGTATATGGTGATGGATATATGGGGTAAGGGGCTAGGGCTTAGCCCTGACCCCCAAAAACCATTGCCACATGACCCTTTGCCGAGAACCTTGGGCACGCGGGAAGAAATATGCATGGAAATGTATGCCCAACCTCGACCATATGGGTTACAATAAGACCATGGTAGGAGAAGGAGTGGGGTGGAAGATGGCAGGGGTGGGCTGTTGGCCTTAGCCCCTATGCACGCTGCCCCTACATGACCCTATTTTTAAAAAATAAGGTGGTAGAGGAAATTTAAATGATCCAAGAATTTCACTTGGACTTTGGCGGAATCAACGCTCTGTTAGTAGATTTTGGAGTGAAATTGTAAGACTGATGCCAGATTTTGGGGAAATTGTAGAGTGGTCAGTAGAAAGGCTAGGGAAGCTCATATCTTCTTCAGGTTTTATTCTTTAAGGAGAAGGAATAGGCTAGAAAGGTATTTTTTGGGTCTTCTAAAGATAATGGAACATGTTTTAAAACCATTGGAGCACTTCTGAAGAGACTTATTTTAGGTTTGACTCTATGGGTGCCAGGACTAATCAGTGGTTTGAATGAATTTTTTGAGGCTTTTGAAAATGGATAGGACCTTGTAGGGGTTTTCTAGCCTTCATATGTTTTCTACATCAGCTATGTCATCTATGGTGTAGCTCATGTTTCTCTTTACTCATTATGTCTTAGTGAGCAAATTTCTTCTTTAGTACTTCAGGTGAATTTTTGTACTTGTTATGCTGATAGTTAGTTGGAGTATGGGGTCTTGATTTTAGAGCCCTTTTCTTGTTTATTGTTTCAAGACTGACTCTAGGTTGTCATGCTTCTAGAGTGAGATTTGTTTGCAGGAGAATGTTTCCTTGAAGGGGAAGCTAGCCACTCTTTATGTCAGCAAAAATTATCTACTCTTTATCACTGAAGTCTTTTGAGCATAATGATATTGGGTCAAGCCATTGGAAGATGGACCAAGGAGACGTAGCCTAGGAGGGGTTAACTCCTTGATCAATTGTGACATGTATTACCATTATGGTGATGCTTTTTCTTTTGTTATTCTATTGTCCAGCGTTTTAATTCATGTTTTAAGCTCATGAATTACATATAAAGACATAAAAACTCATGGTTAACTTGAAATTTACCTCATAATCCTCAACCACTTTGTTTATATTGTGAATTGGAATTTAGCACAACAAACACTAAATTTCCCATTCAGATCAAGTTTGTTATCAAAGCTATTGGTTGACTTGTGCAAGGAGGACTTAATTATTTTTCAACTGTTTAAATGATTACAAGGTTGAAGCTCAAGAGAGGAGATGACAAGTTTGTGAGTGTAGGTTCTCAAATTGGACCCAAAGAAGGATGGCATAGTTGTCACAATCTCCACCACAAGTCTCACCTCCTGTTGTACCCGAGGCTTTAGTAAGCATGGGCATGAGCTAGAAGCATGATATTCTCCAAGATTCGGAGTACATTATTGCATTTCTCCTACAAGACAACATGGAGCTCAAAATATTACTTGAAGTTGCTGAGGAAGAGAAGAAAAATATGCACCTCATGTTGTAGAATGTTGTGGAGGAATAGACTGATGAATGTTTTACTATGAGAGCAGCAAAGAGTCCCTCAATACTAAGCAAGATTGTGGACATGGCAAGAATGAAACCTATGGATCTTTTCAAGAGGATACATGTATATGTGTTTTTTGACAAATGGAGGATGCATCCTATGTACCATGGACATAAGGGGGTTTCTTTGAAGCATCCTCCACCGCTTCATCTAGGGCAGAGAAGAAGGAGGAATTGTTGGATGAGTACTCACAAGAGGCTAGTGTAAAAGCCCCTCAAAGAAGGAAGATGGACAAGTTTGAACCCTTTTTCTGCATGATGATGAGGATGAGGTTCTCTCAGTGCCAAAGTCCAAGAAGCTGAAAGAAGAAAGATGAAGAGTCCAAGAAGACACCTCAAGAATTACGAAAGAGTTTAAGAGTATTTTTATTCCTCAGTTGAAAGATGAGGAAAATGGTAAGAATTTACATGTAGTTTCTTTACGTGAAAATGTTGATTTAAGATCTCTTGTAGCCTTTGAGAAGCATAGCAAAGGCATAGGAACAAAGATATTTTCCAATATGGGTTACAAGGGAGGAGTCCTTGGAGTGAACAACGAGGGCATTATCCATCCAATTGAGGCAAAGTAGAGACCTCAATATAAAGGTTTGGGATATGTTGAAAAGGAAGAATGTTCTTCCAGGAATAGATGTTATACCATCATTTACCACCTTTTTATACTTGATGCTCTGAGTCATGGCCTTGGGTAGCCCTTTTCCTTTAGACTTGGTCCAAATATTAAAAAATGTTATTTTAAATTCAATACACGACTTTTTCCTATAAAAAGTGCATGCACACGTGGGTTCAACTATACCCAACCAGCGTATATGATTGATCATATGAAAGAAATATAAAATCCCTATTTTTTTGGGTGGGGGGGTCAGCGTAAATTTTTCTATTACCTTCTAAAGATATTTTGGGATAATTACAATCCAAACCTACTAGCAAAGGTAACATAAATAGTTACGCTAACCCCCCAGACAAAAGCATTTGTTGGTGCAAGTACCCGAGCTTCGCAATTGAACCATCTAGAAGTAATAATGAGAGTGATACAACATATGACTCAGGTACCATGGGTATCCCCCCCACAGTCACCTATGTGGTCCCTAGGAAAGGAAACTATGGTCACCACTTCATATCGACAATTGAGCGGAATAGTCTTTGGTCGAGATCCAACAAGTAGGAGAGGGGGTTTATCTCTTTCTTGCCTTCACTCGCCCGTGTGCTTAACTCCCACAAGAGAAGATCTTTCCTGATGAACTTCATGACACTAGATTTCACTCTTTTAATCAAATTCTACATTTTGAATTTAGAGTGGCCTTGGAGAGTTAACTCTCCACTCGCCTATTCCAAGGCCCCAATATGACCTAGACTAGTTGATGTTACTAATGAAAAATAAAAAATTCTAGTTTGTTTTAAGTTAGGTTGGTTTTAATGGTTGTTCTTAAGTCAAGGGTAAAATTGAAGTGCAATTTATGATGTTATTTGATGCAATAAAAAACCAATAGAAAACTTGGATACATGCACATGAAAAGAGATTTCTACAAGGTTCTATGAACAAACTATGAAAGCAAAAACTTCTTTTTCTTTTTAAAAAAACACACGCTCACACACTCAAAATATTGAAAGACTAAAAATGTGTACAGTGGAACTATCCTAATGAAAACTAAATTCCTAATGCAATATTCTTGGGACTACTCTAAAAACAAGAAAATGTGTTTCTCAAAATGATCAAGAGGACAAACTTGACAAAAGGAAGAACAAATTCAATCACAAACTCTTCCCAAAATCGAGAAAATTCAACTTAATGAAAAGACTTCACACTTGCTCAAAATTATAAGAAGACCAAAAAAAAACCAAAAAGGAAAAGGAAAGGAAACATAACATTTTTTTTTATATTCTTTTTCCTTTTAAGGACATGAAGAGTTTTTGCAAAAACAAAAACTACTAAAGGCTTCAAGATCGAATTAAAGTGTGAAGAACCTCAAGCTTCACAAGCCACAAATATCAAAAGCATGATAATAATTAAAGTGGCAAGAGGATGAAAACTAAAATGAAATGATCTGAAGAGAAACACACAAACTCAAACAAATAAGAAAGAATTGAAGAAGACCTACAAGAATTTTCAATATTGTAAGAAAAAATTTCTCAAAGAAAAAAAAACCAACACCAACTTTCAGGAAAGCAAGGCAAAGTAATGCAAATGATGGGTTATAAATGAATTGAAACCAATTCTCTATTCCAACATCTTAGAAAAGCCAAGAAATTCACTAAGAAGCCTTGAACCCAAACACAAAAATCAATAGCTTACCAAAAAGAAAGCCTTAGGTTGACTGGGTCTTTTCGAAAAGAGAGATAGGAAACTAAAAATATTCCAGAAGCAGGAATTTCGAAGATAACCAATGACTAAAAAAAAGCAAGAAACATCAGGAAAAACCATTTACTAGACTTAGAATTTGAAAAATTCAAATAAAACCAGGCATACGCGACTGTGCAGTGACAGACCACCATGTATACATGGCTGTTCTCAAGGAAACACGTGTATACGAGTGTTTCTTTAGACACAAACATGTGTATATGAACTTGTACAAACTAAAACTCACATATATAAAAGTCAGTAAGAAAAATATAAATTTTATATCTGATTGAGAAGATAAGAATGTTTTCCCAAGTTGCAAAGAGGTCAAATATACTAGAAAGAGAGGAAACCAAACAAGAAATCCTAGATCAAGAAAGAAAACAACCCAAACTACGAAATACTATAAGTATTCCCCAATGGAGTCGCCAATTATGTTACGAGAATAATACACCCTGGGGTATGGGTTGAGAACCCCAACAAAGCATAGAGTATACATCAACAAGACAAAGACAAACAAGTAGCATTAATACTTAAACTACTGAAGTAGGAAGAAGAAGTATTACCCAAAGGTCCTTCGTTTGAGGTCGTTTCGGTAGGGTCCAAACCCACCGCTTCCTCCAACGCCTTAAAACCTACAATTCATTTAAGAAAAGCATATACAACAACAATAATTGAATGCATGTTCATGATATAAGCATTAGATCATATAAGCATATTAGTATAAATCATGAAATCACACATCAATTAGATTAAAACATGAATTAAATCATTAAGATATAATCATCAGGAACAAGACATTGCTTCTTTATTGATGACATCTAAAGAATGTGGAAGAATACAACCTGATCCTTCTTCAGTTCCAAGCAAAACCTTCTTCCATATTTGTCCAGCTCAAGACGCAACAACCCTCTTTCAAATGCATACACATGGATGGCATATAAATGAGATGGACATCACAATGAGGAAACATGAGTTTCCTATAGCTGGGAGTGTAGGAGGCATAGGGATAAATCAAATCTGATTAGGGACAAGTTGGATATAATATCAATATCCTATCTTTCTCTCCCCTTATGACTTTCCCATGAGGTGTATTTATATGACCTCAAAACAATTTTTTTAGTTGGGAAACAATCAATCCACAAACTCTTGTAGTTAGGATTATGTTGTAACCCATAAAACCCACCCAAAATATAGGGATTTTATATTTTTTTATATTTTAAATCATATACGTGGGTTGGGTATAGTTGAACCAATGTGTGCATGCACATTTTACAGGGAAGAGTCGTGTATGGAATTTAAAATAACATTTTTTAATATTTGGACCAAGTCTGAAGGGAAAGGGCTTCCCAAGGCCATGACTCAGAGCATCAAGTATACAAAGGTGGTAAATGATTCTATATCAATCGCTCTTGGGTATCATGTTCTTTTTGTCATAAGAGAGGACACAATGAGGCAAATTGTTGGGATTTTCATCTGGAGTTTCTACCAACTTGGTTTCTAAAGCAAAAGGAGGATGCAAAGTGAAAAATATATCCACGGAGAGATGAGCAATTTAAATGAAGAAGTAATTAAAGTTCTCCTCACCAAGCTTGCAATACGAAAGATAACCATAAGAGGTATAAGGGTCCTGATCATTCAAAGGAATTTTATGATTACAAACAACATGATGATTTGAATAACATGTTGTGGAATGTTTTTCCTTGGACTTTCTATCATGAACCTAACCACTGTGTAGCTGAGTGCCACAAAAGGAAAGCATTAGTCAAGAATATGAATATGTCAATTGGAATTAAGACAAAGAAGGGAAATTATCATCCAAGTTTAAAGACATTTGTCCCAAGAAAAGCTCATAAAAACTTTCTCACTCATTGCAACATAAGTGGGCATTGGATTGAAATGTGTTGGAAGTTACATCCACATATTCATCCAAAGAAGGACAAACAAGTAATGGAAGGACAAACAAGTAATGGAATCAGCTGAGAGGGATAAGGTAGAGGAATGTGCAAGGCACACCATAACAATTCCAGAAGGAGTTCAAGAAGCAAGTGAAGTGTAGAAAGACAATTCCCTAGCATGGTTGGGTAAGAAATGGTTGGAATATTTGTCTAATTAAAGACTTCACTCATTTTGTATTTCACTTGTTCATTGTCCCCACAGTTGGGAATTTTCTAAAAGTGATGTTTGTGAATAAATCACTTATATGCAGTGGTGATTTCTTTGGAATTGTTATACTATTTTGCCTTCATTATGAGTCAATTTGTATGGTAATTTGGGATTCAAATTTATTCCATATTTTAAGATGCATTTCCATTTTGACATTTCAGTAAGAATCCTAAACTTTGGGATTAGTAGTTGCATCACATTTAGTTTGTTACAATTGTGTCAAACACTCATTTATACAAGTATTTCAATGTGAACCTTGTTTGGGTTTCTTTCCAAAGTCTTTTTGGATTTGATCCTTGGTAAAGATTTTGTTGAAGATCACCATTGCATTTCATTTTTGGGAATGATTGTGCTATTGATGGCCATAGATACATAGACAAAGCCAACAAGTTCATTAAGAAAATCTATTTGGTACATTAAACAGTTCAAGATTAGCTTGAAAAGAGCCAAGACAAGCACAAAGCAAGGAAATACAAGCATCATGCAGATTTCAAGCTCCAAGTCGTTGACAAATTCTGGCTTCACATTAGAAAAGAGAGGCTTCAAGGGGAAGCAAGACACCATTCTTGATAAAAGAACAAGGTATTTGAAACAAGGGAGTGTGGACTACCTTCAAGTGGGGCTCAAAGGAACAAATCCTTCCACGGAAAAATGGATTGAGATTGGAAAGGTGAGGAAATTGTACCCTCATCTACTAAACAATTGAAAGTGATATTTTGGGGTCCAAATGCTTTCAGTGGGGAGGAGTAATTAGGTGCTCAAATTTTTTCTCGAAACTCAAATCTATCAAATCAATGTGGAACTTGAATGACCATGTAGTGCTATCTTTATAAATCTAGCACAACTCGTTTAACATGAAACGAACATCATATGCTCCCGAAAACATGTTTGGTTTGTTTTCCTAAATAGGTGAATTTGGAAAAAATGTGCAACACTACATCGTCAGCAGTCTGCACTGCTAACATGGTAGGTTGACATGGAAGAGATGACTATACTTTCTTTGGCCAATTGGTGTCTGCCTTGTGTCACAGGGTAAAGAGCTGAGTTGGCGTATGTTGGTTGGATGGTGGCTAACCACATCCTTCCACATGCCCCAACTAGAGGCCACCACGTGGTAGCACAGGGGCCAGCAAAATATTGTTGAATTTCTAAACTGGACTCCACGAGAGTTGATATTGAGACCTCCTTCCAACAAGCAACGCGCCTTAACCACATGGGCTAATGATGATTCTTTATAACCATTGAACCAATTTTTTGTATAAAGTATCTGACAATGGATATATGGGGTAAGTGATGTAGGTAGGGCCTGCAATAACTAGGATCTTCAACATTCCTTGTATATAAGAATGCATGTCAATTTTTCCCAATTCAAAAACCTTAATTACTGTCAAATTCACACTTTACCAATGCAATGCAATGTGTTCTCAAAACCCATATTCATAAATAACATGTCTTCACAATTCCTCTATTGGCTTTGAAACTCATACAAGGTTCTCCTATGAAGTCCACACTCAAATCTTCATCATAAAACTTTGTGCAAAAGTATAACTCCAAACTCATTCAATTACAAACTCAATTCATTCAATTACAAACTGAAATCTTACACATGCACCTTTTAAAATTGGATTTCTCAAAAGTCAAATGCGCCTCTTAAACTTGACGCAGAACCAAATCCTCATACTCAGAATCGCACTGTCCTCCATTGAGAATTATTCAACAGCAATTCAATAGATTTCATTCTAATACAATGATTCATTGAGTTGCTCCCTTTTCTGACTGCACAGAAGGAAGTGCGCTCAGGGAAGGAGACTTCATTACATGTGATTGAGCTGATGGGTATGATCTAATTCGATATCGTGTTCCCCATGGTTCTCTCCAACAGCTTCTTCTCGAGTTGCACATTACCTCGTTTACCATACGACCAAACACGCTGCACCTTAACTGGAAAGTGAATAGTATCTCTATTGCCTTCGCCAAAGTGAGAAATGTGTAAGCACGATCTAGAGGGGATAATTCAGCCAAGACATCAGGATCACAAGCCGCCAACACTTCTCTAAAATAGATTCAACTTCCTCACAATTCGTGTTAATAGATTCAAGGGATTTAATGATATCTACGGGGACTATGCTTCTATCATCGTCCGTCATTCTCAAAAACTTTCAAACTGTTGTATCGACATAGAGCCCTATCTGCAAATTTCTACTACTCTGCACAAACAAAGGATTTTCTTTGATTGTAATAAAAATGAATTAAAAATGGCAGCAGTCGTTACAACAAAAGAAACAACTGAATGCTCAATACACAGTAAATCCAGTGCAGAATAGAAGGTGATTCAAGCCTTTCCATACACAGTGCAGTAACTATTCAATGCTTCAATACATAGTCAAAATAAACTATTGGATACATGCATAGTATCAGAAAAACCATTGCACTAAAATGTCGGAGAGTTTTAAAATCATACTTTGGCACTCGCTCCCCCCTCCTCTCTCTAATGAGAGCTTTGCTCCCACTTTATTTTTATACATACATAAGGGATAGGTCTTCTCAGACCTTATCTTTTACAAAAGCAAGCTTTTTCCTTTTTACATAATGATTTAAAGCGTGAAGCTTTATTCTCCACTCTTATCCTAATTTTTAAACTGAAAAAGATAACATGCTATATTCTCTACTCTTATCCTATTTTTAACTAAAAAAAAACATAAAAATTGCAGGCTAAAGGACCCCACTCCCTTGCCTGTAGATTTTTTATTTTATTTTTGGAATAAGTTCGGAGACTATTTCCCTCTGAGTCGCATGCTCCTGCATCAGACTCCCAACATTGAAAATGATCATGATCTCCTGATCATGCGTTTTAAGTCTTTGTCATTGTCTTCCAGGATCCCACACTTTGTTCTACAAGTCATCATCTGTTGTTGCTTGCTTCTTTTCTTCAGGTCTCCATATCTTGTGCTGTCTTGCTCCACTAGCTGCACTTTCACAATCTGTCCCTATTTTCATTTTTTTGCTGCTTCTCTTCCTTGTTGATGTCTTCTTTTGAGACACTTTCAACATGATTTTTCTGATTAATTCAATTTCCTTGTCCAATAAATCTTCAAGCTGCTAATTTCTTGCTGTCTGCTGAGCTAAGACGGCTTGCTTAGTTTGTACTGTCACTCGCTGACTTTTTGCTTCTATGCTTGTTTATGTTCTGACTGCCACCCGATCATCCATACCCTCTTGTCTTCTGGAACAGAAAGCTTCTTCTCCCTTCATTTGACTACTCAACTGAGTCAAATGTTTTGCAACAATACCTGCATTCACAAAACACTTGTTAGAAAAAAATTTATAAGGCATCAGTGCCTTGTACTCCTTTGCCAGCATTTCAGTACACTATTCTGAATCCTCTTCCACTATCAGTACATCAGTATGCTGATCCAAACTTTCCAAAGAATCCTCTGAAGAATTCTCAAGACTGTCAACCAGTCTTTCTCTCATATCATCTGCTTCCATGATGTCTTTTTCCTCTTATTCACTGCACTGAACTCTTTCTTCTGCAATCTCCCTGTCATACTCTGGATTCTCCAACCAGTATTTCAACAATGCAATTTCTCTATGGCATTGTTGAAGCATATCATCATCACCTGCATTCATACATAAAATTTCAGTTTGCACAAAATGTTCAGCAGTATCAGCTATTACTTCCCTTATCTGCACTTCAGACTGATTCTCTTCTTCAACATCCACAAGAACTTCCTCTTGTGCTGTAACAGTTTCACAAGATTGCACATCCTCCTCAGTAAAACCTGTAATCACATCACAATTGTCAGCTACAAAAATACATGGTTTTACATTATCCAGGTTATCTAGATTTACCCAATAACTCAAGAAATCATCAATGATCTTCTCTTCTGTTTCACCAATGGAAACCTCCTCTGCACCTGCAAACATACACAACTCATCAGTTTTAAAACCAAAAGACTTTTTAGTCTTGACTGCTTCCTCCAACATTTTCATTTGAACATATCTGTGTGTGGAATCTTCAAATTCCCTCTCTGGCTCAAGAACTCTAAGTCCCTTTTTCAACAAGGCAATCACAATTTGCCTCAACCTCCTCTACAATTGTCACCAAATCACTCTCTTTCTCTTTAGTGGAAAGATCCATTTTCTATTCTGGTTTTCTTGCTCTTGCAGCCATTCTTCTAGTACCTACAACTGTACCTTTATTACAGCGATATTTCTTTCTCGAACTTCTGCAGTCATCTCATCTCTGTGGCATTTCTCCAAACCTCATCTTCTTCTAGAAAAACTCCCTCTGCCTCTTGCATCACCTCCTGTGGGTGCATGTTGGGTTGAGCCACTGCTAGCTCCTTCTTTAGGTGTTGTAGATCTTCCACTACCACCTTCACTTCCTTTTCCTCTGAAAGTCCCTCTCCCTCTGGTAGACTGCTTCCTCATGAGTTTCTCACTCACCATGAGTTGTACTAGCCTTTGCAACAACAATCTCTCTTGCTGCCACTTACCTCACCAAGCTCTCCTCACTGAGTCTTTTGGTAAGTACTAGTTCACTGCCTCTGGAACCTCTTGAGCACTCCTCTACTCTCTCTAGGCTATCTCTTCAACTCACTTTTCTCTTCAGGACACTGCAATTGTCTTCCCTATCCAGCCTTCAGCTAAATGCCAGGTTCATTGCCATCATCTCCTCTGCAACCATAAACTTAAATCATAAATTTCAGATCAAAAAATCATCTCACCTTTAAGATCCTGCATGATCTTGTCTTCTTTCCACTTATGCAATCTTGTTCATTTGCAATTGTGTATGCTGCATATTAAAATCTAAAAAGCATTCATCGCGCATTCAAAGAAACACACTTCATTTCTCAACTGTAATCATTCAAAAAGAAACAAACTTCTTCAACAAAGTATTCCTGCTCTGATACCACCTCATGCAGGTAGGGTCCGCAATAACCAAGATCTTCAACATTCCTTACATATAAGAATGCATGTCAGTTTTTGCCAATTCAAAAACCTTAATTACTATCAAATTCACACTTTACCAATGCAATGCAATGTGTTCTCAACACCCATATTCATAAATAACATGTATTCACAATTCCTCTATTGGCTTTGAAACTCATACAAGGTTCTCCTATGAAGTCCACACTCAAATCTTCATCATAAAACTTTGTGAAAAAGTATAACTCCAAACTCATTCAATTACAAACTCAATTCATTCAATTACAAACTCAAATCTTACACATGCACCTTTTAAAATTGGATTTCTCAAAAGTCAAGTGCGCCTCTTAAACTTGGCGCAGAACCAAACCCACATACTCAGAATCGCACTATCCTCCACTGAGACTTATTCAACAGCAATTCAATAGATTTTCATTCTAATACAATGATGCCTTGAGTTGCTCCCTTTTCTGACTGCGCAGAAGGAAGTGCGCTTAGGGAAAGAGACTTCATAATATGTGATCGAGCTGATGGGTATGATCTAATTCAATATCATGTTCCCCACGGTTCTCTCCAACAGCTTCTTCTCGGGTTGCACGTTACATTGTTTACCATACGACCAAACACGCTGCACCTTAACTAGAAAGTGAATAGTGTCGCTACTGCCTTCTCCAAAGTGAGAAACGTGTAAGCACGATCTAGAGGGGATAATTCAGCCAAGACATCGGGATCACAAGCTACCAACACTTCTTTGAGATAGATTCGACTTCCTCACAATTCGTGTTAATAGCTTCAAGGGATTCAATGATATCTGTGGGGACTACGCTGCTGTCATCGTTCGTCATTCTCAAAAACTTTCAAAATGTTGTATTGACATAGAGCCCTATTTGCAAATTGCTACTATTGTACGCAAACAGAGGATTTTCTTTGACTGTAATAAAAATGAATTAAAAATGGCGGCAGTCGTTACAACAAAAGAAACAACCGAATGCTCAATACACAGTAAATCCAGTGGAGAATAGAAGGTGATTCAAGCCTTTCCATACACAGCGCAGTAATTATTCAATGCTTCAATACATAGTCAAAATAAACTATTGGATACATTCATAGTATCAGAAAAACCATTGCACTAAAATGCCGGAGAGTTTTAAAATCATAATTTCGCACTCGCTCCCCCCTCCTCTCTCTAATGAGAGCTTTGCTGCCACTTTATTTTTATACATACATAAGGGAGAGGTCTTCTAAGACCTTATCTTTTACAAAAGCAGGCTTTTTCCTTTTTACATAACGATTTAAAGCGTGAAGCTTTATTCTCCACTCTTATCCTAATTTTTAAACTGAAAAAGATAACATGCTTTATTCTCTACTCTTATCCTATTTTTAACTAAAAAAAACATAGAAATTACAGGCTAAAGGACACCACTCCCTTGGCTGTAGAATTTTTTATTTTATTTTTGGAATAAGTTGGGAGACTTTTTCCCTCTGAGTCGCATGCTCCTGCATCAGTAAAGGGCTAAGGCTTAGCCTCTATGCCCAACAACTGTTATCACATGACCCTTTGTTGAGAACTGTGGGTGTGCGAGAAGAAATAGGAATGGAGGTGTAGTCCTAGCCCCAGCCATATGGGCGGTAATAAGACCATGGTGGGCAGAGGAGTGGGGGACTGGGTGGCAGGGGTAGGCCATTGGCCTTAGGCCTTGGGCACATGGCCCCTACGTGACCCTATTTTTTGGAAATAAGGCCTCAAAGGGAATTTAAATTCTCTGACAATTTCACCTAGAGTTTTGTTAAATTAACGCTCTGTTAGTGGATTTTGGGGTGAAATTATAGGGTCAATGCTAGATTTTGGGGAAATTGTAGAGCGATTAACATAAAGGCTAGGGAAGCTCATACATTCTTTAGTTTTTGGTCTTTTCAAGATCAGGAAGAGGCTTAAAAAAACATTTTTAGGTCTTCTGAAGCTAATGGAATAAGTTTTATAGCCATTGGAGCACTTCTAAAGAGACTTTTTGTAGGTTTGAGTCTGTGGGTGCTAGGATCAACAAGTGGGTTGAATAAGTTTTTGAAAACTTTTGAAAATGGAGAGGACGTCTTAGGCGTTTTCTAGCCTTCATATATTTTCTATAACAACTATGAAATCTATGGTGTATCTCATGTTTCTCTTTTCTCATTATGACTTGTTGAGGAAAGTTCTCTTTTAGTACTTCAAGTGAATTGTTGTACTTGTTATTCTCATAGTCAGATGGAGTATGGGGTCTTGATTTAAGATTCCTTTTCTTGTTGATTATTTCATGACTGGATATAGGTTTTCATGCTTTTAGGGTGAGAGTTATTTATAAGAGAACGTTTCCTCGAAGGGGAAACTAGGCACTCTTTATGTCAACACACCTTATGTAATCTCTATCACTGAAGTCTTTTGAGCATAATGATATTGGGTCAAGCCATTGGAATTTGGACCAAGGAGATGTAGCCCGAGACGGGTGAAATCCTTCATCAATTGCTCAGTGTATTATAGTTATGGTGATGTTTTGTATGTTCTTATGTTGCTGTTTAGGGTTTAATTCATGTTATAAGCTCATGAATTACATATAAAGACATAAAAACTCAGGGTTAACTAGAAATTTATGACATAATCCTCAAGAACTTTGTTTATATTAGGAAATGGAATTTAGCACAGCAAACACTAACCTTTCCATTCAGATTACTAGATAACAAGTTGAACCTATAAAGTCTATTTGAATAGCTTATCTTAAACGGCTACATCCAAATCATAATCTTGATGTGATTTTAAAAAGCTTTAGATGTTTCAATTCCCATAGAATTCTTACATAGCTTTTCATGCTTTAAGTTTGATGGAAAGGTTATAACAACCATCCTTGATTATGTCATTGAATTTGTTCAGTTCTGTTATTCAAGCAAATTTTTTTCTAAAGATATTTTTGTTGGAAATAATACTGAGAGGGGGGGGGTGAATCAGTGTTATCAAATCAATTACTTTTCATTTTTCATACTTAGGTTTATATACGCGGATTCATTTCAGTATATCTGCATATATACACAACTGTGTTAAATGCAACCAGCGTACATGCAGTAATCTTATGATTCAGTTAGCTTATCTTCAGTGAATGCATCAGAACATTATTAATCACATTAATAGTAAACAAGTGTAGTAAAATAGTATAGATCATCAAACATAAGAAGCACACATGAACATCATGATACAAGGTGGAAACCCAATGTGGGTGAAAACCACCTGCTGCAATTCGTCTCTTTCTTCCTTTAATAAGAAACTTCTTTTACAATGTACTAGTGCAGTCCTTTACCATCACGCATGCTTCAACCTGCAGAGGGCTACAACCCTCTCTTGTTTTCCAACTACTTCTGGAAGGGAGCTACAACCCCCTTAGCTCTTGTATTAGTGGATATACTAGTACATAGGTGCTGACCTACAGAAGGCTACAACCTTCTTTTCTTCAGGGACCACATTTCATCAATTTTCAGATTGGATCCATAAGTACAAACCAATCATTGTTGCAATACAATCATCAACTTATACTTGTATCATAAATCTCTAAATGACCCAATACTGAATCACTGAAACCCTGTCATAAAAAACACAGAATGCAAACCAGAGCCCAGAACTCTGGAACAACCACTAGAATCAATAGCAACCTGAAACACCAAACCTCATAATGCATACGCTACTTGACTATATCAAAATCGCGTGTATACGTGCTTTCACCAGAGACAACCCACATATAGATCTAAAGATAATTACTTATACCTTCGATGTCATATCCAACCCGAGCCAAGCAGCACAAACTGATAACCAGTAATACTAGATCTTCCCACTTCATCAAACATCCATTCCTTGCACTCCCCTTTTGCCTAATGATCTTCTCCTTATATAGGTTAGGCTTCTCTCAATACCATGGTCCAAAACCATGTAGAAACAATACCATGGACCCAATATCTGGGGTCATCATTTCGAACCAAATACCATGGACCAATACCAAAATACCATTGACCAAATACCATAGACCAAAACGATGTACGCGGTTTTCCTTCTGTGAACCTGCGTGTATATGTATATGCACCTTTTTCTCAACTAACCCACGTATATACGCACTTTCATCACGGTCAACCTGCGTATACCTCTATCTTGACCAGCTGCATTCTGATCTGTCATCTGATTAAGTTACCATCACCTGTATCAAACCTCTGAGTGAGTTGCCATCAAGGACAACATCTGTATCATAATGCCAACAATCTCCCCCTTTGGACTTGATGGCAACCACCACACCAAGTCACTCTCCCCCTTTGACATCAAGGTCAAAGGGCGGACCATACCTTCTCTTCCTTGGTATACCTTCTACGGTCGATACTCCCCCTAAGTACATGTTGAAGTTTATGATTGAGATCCCCTTTGTATATGCCAAGTTGTATCAATCCATCCATGCTCCCCCTGAGCAAATGCAAGTTTTAAGACCAGCAATTTATTCAAAACCATAACTATCATTCATCATATATGACTTGCAATACCATTCCTTTGATCAAACAGCAAGATGTATCATTTAGCTTCATAAACTTTATCAACAACTTCTAACCATAATGCTAACAATGCATTATTTGAAGTATATTTTCCCCCTAAGCCTGTGCCAACCATTTCATATCATGACGGAACCATTTCCTGGGTCTGTTATGCTGCCCTTTCTTCTGTTCTCCATATACGCGACTCTGCAGCCTGTAACTCACGTATATACGCGACTTATCTTCATTATATCAACGTATGCAAGATGGAATACTGAATTTCTTCACTTTCAGTATCCCCTATGTCTGTTATGTCAGCTAACTGAGTTATGTCACACCTTTCTGTCTCTAATTCTGTCTTCTGAAACTGTGATGATGTATGGTCCTCTTGTTTTGAATTTTGAAATTTGCTCCTGCATTCCCTTGCTTGATGTCCAAGTTTGTTGCATGTATAACATCTTACGTATTTCATGTTCCTTATATTGCAATCCATTGCTTTGTGTCCATATGCATTGCAGGCAAAGCAATATCCTTTGAAATACCTGGGATGTGATGATTTTTTGTGATGGTCTTGAACCATTCTACTTCTACATCTGGCAACAACATGTCCAAGATTGTGACATACATAACATTCAACATTATTTAGTGGAGGAAATAATCGTCTATCACTTTCATAGTTAGGAGCAAGGGATTTTTTTTGAGGAATTTCTTTCCTTGGCTATTCCTTGTTGAGCATTTCAGATTTCTCATTCGAGTTTCTTGCTTCACCTTGTGAGCTAGATTCCCCTTCAACAGATTCATGGAAGCCAAGACCAGTTCTGATAATAGGGGTTCTTTGACTACCAAGAATGTCATCCAAAATCTTAGTATTATCTTGAAATCACAACAATTTATCCTTTTCTTCTAATTTACCTTCTAAGATAGTTACCTCAACCTGATGTTGTTCTTCTTTTTCCAGATACTGTTTCCTTAGGTCTTCTTCAGCTTTTCTTCCTTCTTCCACTTGTTGCTTTAATTTGATCACTTCATGTTCTTGTTCTTCAAGAGCTTCTCTATTCTACTCCTTTGATTTTTCAAGATCTTCTTTTAGAGAGAAGATCTTTGATTCAAGACTCTGAATTATTATGCTCTGATGTTTTACTATATCCTGCAATTTCTCCCTTACCCTGGTTATTGTCTCCAATTGTTCGTTTAATTTGGTAACTTCTTCAGTTTCTGCATTCTTCTTATCATATGCCATGAGACTTCTAATGTCTTCACTACCATTGAATGAGTCATTACTTTTAACATGGGTATAATAGCTTCTATTACCTTCTTCAGACATCTTTCCTTTGTTATGAAGGCATCTAGCAGCATAGTGACCAACTCTACCACATGAAAATCATTTGAAAGGTAGCTTACCTTTGAATTGTCCAATTCCCCATTCAAGATTCTTGACAAAATTTACCTCATCTTCTTCCTCTGACATGTATCCTGATGCTTCAAATGCCGCTTCTGATGGTCCCTCTTTTCAGATCTCAAAAGCAGTTAAGATTTCGTGAAGCTGTGACATGGTGATTTTCTGCATTCTCCTTTTCTTCTATGGCAGACACTTTGGAATCAAATTTAGCAGACAGGGATCTCAAAACCTTTGTAACTAAGACATATTCCTTAAATTCTTCACCCAAATCCCTCATACAATTTAAAATATCATCCATACGTAAGAAGTAATTAGCTGTGCTTTCATTACTATGCATCTTAAGATTTTCATACCGGATTCTAAGAGTTTGAAGCTTTGCTCTTTTTACCTGTTCATCTCCTTCGTAGCTTAGAATGAATTTGTCCCACATTTCCTTAGCTGATTTGAAATGCATGACCTTCATAAATTCTGATTGTGTCAAACTTCCCAATAAGACAGTAACAACTTTGGCATTGAGCTCATATTGCTTTCTCTCTGTGGCATCTGTAGGAATTGCTGATGGGAATTTGTATCCTCCTTCTATGATTCCCCAAAATTCTGCTCCAAGCGATTGTAGATATGTTGTGGTTATTATCTTCCAGTGGGTAAAGTTGTTCCCATCAAAAATTGGTGGCCTGATATGTGCCTCTCTTTCTGGATTAGCCATTCTGATGGATCTTTTCTTTCAAGCGATCAAGTTTCTTCAAAAGAACCTGCTCCGATACTAATTGTTGGAAATAATACTGAGAGGAGGTGGGTGAATCAGTATTATCAAATAAATTACTTTTCATTTTTCATACTCAGATTTATATACGTGTCTTTAGTTCAGTATATCTGCGTATATACGCGACTATGTTAAATGCAACCAATGTACATGCAGTAATCTTATGATTCAGTTAGTTTATCTTCAGTAAATGCATCAGAACATTATTAACCACATTAACAGTAAACAGGTGTAGTAAAATAATACATATCATCACACATAAGAAGCACACATGAACACTATGATACAAGGTGGAAACCCAATGTGGGTGAAAACCACCTGCTGCAATTCGTCTCTTTCTTCCTTTAATAAGAAACTTCTTTTACAATGTACTGTGTTCTTTACCACACACAGCTTCAACCTGCAAGGGCTACAAACCCCCTCTTTTTTCCAGCTTACTTCTGAAGGGAGCTACAACCCCCTTAGCTCTTGTACTAGTGGATATACTAGTACATAGGTGCTGACCTACAGAAGGCTGCAACCTTCTTTTCTTCAGGGACCACGTTTCATCAATTTTCAGACTGTATCCATAACTACAAACCAATCACTACTGTAATACAATCATCAACTTATACTTGTATCATAAATCTCTAAATCACCCAATACTGAATCACTGAAACCCTGTCATCAAAAACACAAAACACAAACCAGAGCCCAGAACTTTGCAACAACCACTAGAATCAATAACAACCTGAAACACCAAATCTCATAATGCATACGCTACTTTACTATATCAAAACCGTGTGGATATGTGCTTTCACCAGAGACAACCTGTGTACAGATCTAAAGATAATTACTTATACCTTCGCTGTCATATCCAACCCGAGCCAAGCAGCACAAACCGATAACCATCAATACTAGATCTTCCCACTTCGTTAGACATGCATTCCTTGCACTCCCCTTTTGCGTAATGATCTTCTCCTTATATAGGTTAGGCTTCTCTCAATACCATGGTCCAAAACCATGTAGAAAGAATACCATTGAAATACCATGGAGCAATACCATGGACCAAAACCATGTATGCGATTTTCCTTTTGTGAACCTGCGTGTATACATATACGCACCTTTTGCTTAGCTAACCCACGTATATACGCACTTTCATCATGGTCAACCTGCATATACCTCTCTCTTGACCTGTTGCATTCTGATCTGTCATCTGATTAAGTTGCCATCACCTGTATCAAACCTCTGAGTGAGTTGCCATCAAGGACAACACCTGTATCATAATGCCAACAATTTTTTCTCGGTTATTTACCTTAACATTTGGTGGTCATTCCAAGAAATGGCATTATTCTTTACCTGCTACTTCTATTCATTTTTTCAAGCAACTAGTTAATACGCTTCTTCAAGTTTTTGACAAGTCTGATTATCGAAATGTTCACAATAAAATTGAATATCATCAGATGGAATCAAATGAATATACAAAATAATTTTACAATCCATTTCTTCACCTTTGTTATGATATTCGAATTGAGGATGTACATTAGGAATCGTTGGATAAGAAATTTTAATAGTTGGTTAGGATTTCAAGAAAATATTTTAATTTGGATACGAAATATGGTCCTTAGAAATATGAACCCCAATCTTTCAAGGAGGAATCCACAAATCCCTTTGTTCCTTGTCCTGCCCCTTTTGATGTAACTTGTGTTATTCTTATTCAAATTCATTAGTTTGAAGATCAAATCCATGAATCTGATTTAGCCATTACTCCTAACGTTCAGGATTTTATTGATGAGCAATCACCTTTCATTACTTCTATTTCTCAAGATGATGATTCTTCTTGTCCCAATTATCGTTCATCGTATTGATAACAACCTCTCTATCCTAAATCCTTTAATTATGTTGTATCCTTGGAGAAATATTGCCCTAATCTTCATTTTTCTATGTATTTGATTGGTTGTATAAATTTCATGGATGAATCTTTGTTTTCACTGGAAGACTTAGATTTGTGTAATTTTGAATTAGATTTGTGTAATTGGAGTCAAATATGCTTATTGAAGATTTTCTTTCATGTATATTTATCCCTACCCAAGAATATGAAATGTTAATCATTGAAGATTTTTGTCAATGTATTTGACATTCATTCCATGAATCTGTTGACTGAGACAACTTTGATTTAATCCCTTTTGTTAATAAAAATAATGAGAGTTCTTCAGATGTTGAACTAACCATATTTTTGATGGGTGAGTTTCCATCACTTGAAAGTTTTTAGGCTTGTTAGGAAGTCATGGCACTTTAGCCTACACTACTGCTTATGTTAGGACCTTTCTACCTTGATAAATATTTTGAATTTGGCCAAATTAAAGTTTTCTCAAAAAATCCATTCTTAGCTTGTTTACATGGTACGCGGATTCGTTCTTAAGGGATGTTCGGTATATTCATGTTCAATTATTTAACCCTCGTGATAGAATATGTGATCAGATGCGTGAACTTCAACTGTTGTATCCTCCTTCATGCAAATATTTGATCTTGAACTTGGAGACAAAAAGTGTGGTTGATGATTGTCAAAATTTTCCGTTTGAAATTTCCCCTTCTTCATCCATCATAAACTTTGACCCACAAAACAACACTGACCATTTCCAATCTACATGTGATTCACAATCTGATGTTGACCTTTCATATGATGCAAATATGTTTATTGTTAACTTGTCTTCACCAGGTATTCAAGATTGTTGTTTTTAGGACCCCATTACAGATTGGTTCAAGGAGTCATATTCAATGAGTTCATTGTCCCATAATAAGTATTTTAATGCGCTCAATATAGATTTAGATGAGTATGTGCCAAATAAGTCTCGTTGTGGTGTCTTTTGTCAGGTAGAACAGTGAGTTACCTTGCACTGATGTGCTTGGACTTCATGTCTTCATGTTTCTGTGCATACGATCTAGTTGTTTATCTTTATTATTGCACTTTATGTTATATTCATTTAACCAATGATATCTTTTGACTCGAGGGCTAGGAGCAGCTTCTATGGTTGCATTATAAATTCCATTTCACTTAGTCTTGATCTACTAATTGTTAATTTAGGTTAGGTTCATTTCATTTAGTTTGTCTGCGTTGCATTATTTCCTTCTATTTTTCATGCTTTCTTGTGTTGTTGTTTTTCTAATTCATGTTTTATTTGTAATAACACTATGCATGGAATTTGTTTCATGACATTTGAGATGATGTTACTAAAATTTGGGAAGGAAAATTGTAGTGACATGCAACGCTTGGATAACTTGTTACTCTTCTTCTTTGATTAGGACTTCATATCTTTCATAGTCTATGATGTCTAGATGGAAAATACAAACCATTTAACTAGAAAACCATAGGCAGAACCATATGCCCACAACTATTCAGGATCTTCATTCCTAGACTCAATTTATTAGTTGATTATGTTTTTCTTTCTGATTCAATCAAGTAGAGAAAGAAAAGGGGAAAACCCATAGCAAGTAAATTGTTTTTAGAGGTATAAATAACCTTATCTACAGGAGAAACCTCTCATTATGTTAATAATTTTGGACCCATCCTCCACCCCTACAAAATAATAAGTTCCTAAGCATAGTTCTACAAATGAAATAAAATAAAGTAACTTCATTGGGGTACTGAATAGGCTTGCTAGTAGCGAAGCAACCTTGTGCTTCCTATAGTGACTTTGTTGGGGTACTAAACAGGCTTTCTCGTAGCAGAGAAACACCAAAGATGAGAAAAAACTAATACTCTGATTATCTTTAACTTACCATTACTATATTACCCTGTCCTGGATTGAACCAATTTTAATTTAGTAAGATTTGTAATGTGTTTGACCAAGTTAGGGAATAAAAGAGACAATATACTGAGTGAATCAATACTTCTTGAACATTTACAACTGCGTTCATAAAGGTAAGCCCTCAATAGAGAAGCTATATTTCTTCCTATGTGTCACCAAGTGTTGTTTTTGTGACAACGACCCTCCAAATTTTTTTGCCTTAGTCAAATTTGGAGCCTACATGAACTTTCATCTCAATTTATCTTTTGTTGTCCTGCTATTTTTTCATTTTTTCCTAAGAATTGACTATCCTTGCATATTCCTAAATGTCACTTTTCCTTCTAGGTCAAAGTTTCCTAAGTGTCACCTTATTATATTTAGAAACACTATGTCATCTTTATAAAGATAAGAAAAGCACTAGATTTCTTTGACTTAGTGATATATTTTCTTCACTTGACATGCACATCACACAAGAGAAAAATTACAACTTTCTCTCATAGAAAATCACACTTGCCAAAGATATCAATCAAAAAAGCCACCGTTGGATAAAACTACACCATCCTAGGCATGAGCACACTTCAAAATCTTAGTGGAGTGCACTTCATTCACTCAGTTGAGCACACTCTCAGACAACATGGAGAGTGTACTCCTTGTTATCAGTGATTGGGCCCTTCTATTAGTTAACTCTAGTGCACTCCTTGACGTTAGTGACTATGCCCTCTTGTTTCCGTATCATCTACCCTTCTTGTTTGCATGTCAAGCACACTCCTAGAAAATAGGAGGCCACATATTGTAACTAACTCATTCATCAATCGACAAGTGGTGATAATGCATAAAATTTCTTTGCATGTAGATTTTATTTATAAAAATGCCTATCTCATCACTCATTCCTACAATCAATATTCATTTTAGGTTGAGCACATTCCATCATCACAAGAAGTTTTGCTTCAATCTTGGTCACAAGTGTGTAGATTCTTTGTAATTTTTGCACAATGTTGTTTTCAATTTCTTTTGTTTCTTTTATTGTGCCTTTTTTTCCTTAGTGGTGTTTAATTGTATTTTCACTTATTAAGTGGTGTTTTCATACATTTTTCCTCATGCAAGTGTTGTGTTGTTGTCACAAGTGGCATTTCTTGTGATTTCCCGAATTCCATGACCTTTCAGGTTCTTTGCATGATTGCAATAGAACTCATAAACACTTGCATCTCTTTTTCTTCATTGATTATTGTGCTTAACACTTGTTTTTGGCATTAAATTAGGTATTTTGAGCCCATCCTTGAGTAGAGCACACATTTGGAACATAAGAACCCACTATACACAAAAACTGCATCTAGTAGAAGAAGCTTCCTTTAGAGGGAACTTTTTAGAAACAAGGACCCTTTGTCGTTGAAAACAACACCCAAAAAGAAACAAGTCCCTCTATTGAGTGCATATTACACTGAAAAGCAACAATTGGCATCCTTGTCCATTATTCTTACACCCTCTACCCTCATTACTACACCATGTGCCCAAGTAATTTCTCTCTCTCTTTGAGCGCATAGCGCATTGTCAAGCCCCAATCAGGCCCTCTCTATCTACTATTGTCTTGATATGTGCCCTGTTCTTTCCATGGTGTAGCGATCACTTCTAGATGCTATTAAAGTTACCTTGTCTCATCTGTGATAGGCTTATGTTCTGATTTTCTTTGGTATTTCCCTTAATCACTATCTTTTGAATAGTTTGCATGTGATAGTTAGGGGATTTCTTGAAACTAATTATTTTTTTCCATCAGTGAATTTACACTTGCAAGTTCTCGAGATATAATTGATGAAGCTCATCAATAGGTATATCATAAGGGTCATAATGCCATCCTCCATCTTTAGAAATATCTCTTTCTCACATTTATTCACAATTTTTGTTATATTATGCTTACTCAAAGGGGTGACAGATTTTTTTCTATATCATGTGGCCTAATATGGTTTAAATGCAAGAAATGGAGAAATTTCAAGATAATTTCAATGTAGGAGCTCAGAGTAGACAACAGGGAGAGATTCTAGGAGGTTGTCCACCTACCTAACTCCCTCAATTAGCTAATATCACCACTTTATCTTTCATCAGCTTGAGGTCATTGGCAGCTAAGTAGGATGAGGTCATTCACAGCTAAGCAAGTGTAGTTCAAGGAGATCTAGATCCACCTTTCTCGAGTTTTGGGAGACAAACAATCTTTATTTTCTAGGGAATTTTTTTTATCTACCATTTTGTATAAATAAACATGCCAAAGAGCTCATTAGGATTCGAACTTTGTTTTCAGCTAAGAAGGTATTGAGCTCAAGCACTTGTTACTACATTTTTTGACTTGTTATGTGATTTATTTGACATTTCCATAATGATAATGAGATATTTCTTATTGATCCTTCACTGAGGTAGTTTCATAGGGCTGAAGCACTTGGGTTTGGGGGTAGCCCTAGTATCTTATTTCACTCTTCTATATTGGTATTCCCTTTTAGCATAAAATGTTTGTTAGTTTGCTACATTTTATTTGAATATAATTCCTCAAAAATCCTGTGACTTCTACCTCTATTGCATCTCTCTTATGGGAGCATGAATAGAGGAATCTACAATCACAACCCAAAAGTACTATGTTTATGATTTCTTGGAAAAAGGTTTATATTATTATCTTGTTGTGCATCTATTTGTTGTATCTTAGAAATTGATTCGTTGCATAGATCGTTGTTTCTGGCATAAGATAGACAGTTTCTAAATTCAACTCATCTTTTCTACCATTAGTTATGATATTTTGTGAATTATAAGCGAGCATGTACATGTGATGTTGTAGGACTACTGGATCTATAGCAAAAGGGCATTTTCACCATCTCCATCCAGGACTTATCCACCCTCTTTTGATGAATCTCAAATGTTGTTCTTGAGCACTGTCTCTTAGGTCCTTGTGAGCAACCCTCTTAGTCCGAAACAGGCCTTCCTAAAGTGTCGAGATTACCTAGGGGTGTTTTACACATTTCATCGATCTACCACAACCTCCATCCACCTTACCATCCCTTGATTTCATTGTTCTTGCCTTCCGAACCCTCTCGGTAGCCTTCATGTACCTCTACAATTCTTCTTATAGCAATACAGGGATCCTGTAGCAGCCTGTTTTTCCCTTGTTTTCACCTGTAATGCAAGTTTCAATTATTTTAGTAGTAGGTTCACCCCCCAACTTGGACTTTGTGATCAAAGGCATCACCTAGGCCATTCCAACGATCCTTTTTCCTTCACTGTAAGATATAATAACATTAGCTTCTTTATCACATACTTAGCACAAGTAGAACATTACTTTACATGAAAGTGTGAATTAGATAGATGACGCATGAAATATTGAGTTATTACTTGGTAGGATAATTTTATGTTTGCAAGTGAATTTGATAGCTAGATGGTTGATCAAAAATAGTGTAGTTTCTTTTCTGCAAGTAGTATAACTCTTGTGTTCTTTCATGAATTGATTCAGTAGCATTTACAAGCTGGTAGCATCTACAAGTTAGGATTTGAAAAAATTTTACTTTTTCTACATTGGAGCTAGCTTTTGAATTTCACTTCTAGTACTTAATTTCCTGATGATTTAGTAGAAGGATGGTCTTGGAGCCCTATTGATCAAATGATCTAGTTGACAGTGACATGAGTATAATTCCATCTACTGTGTATATAGAATTGTCACCTCGAAGTTTGTATGAACCCTGGGTTGATAAATAGAGTTAAGGAGCCCTTGGGAGTTACAACACTCTTGGTGCAATACTTGGGCTTACCACATTTTGGCACCATTGCTGGGGAGGTGTCTAGGTAGATGTTATTTCTTCTTAAGCATTGCCTTCGTTTTGCATTTAGTTTTGAAAAAATCACATAAAGGAAGAAAAATTTTCTTTCATGCCTCATAGGAATAGAGATACTCAAGGAAACATCTTACCAAACACACCCACACCCTCAAACATTCAGCCTTCACTCTTCTTCGGTGACTCTCATCTTCTCTCTCTGACTACAGGGGAGTTAGAAGACCCCTTAAATGAACAATGTAAGATTTTTAAAGAACCTACTAGGCAAGAAGAATAACCCATTTGACCTACCCAAACCATGGATGTAAACATGAATGATGATGTTTTCCATATCAGAGAGACTATTGGAGAGGCTAGAATGAAGAATATAAGCCCTACTTCCCTTCCTCACTTCCATGGATTAACCTCTATGGATCCTAA
This sequence comes from Pinus taeda, assembly GCA_000404065.3. NCBI lineage: Eukaryota > Viridiplantae > Streptophyta > Pinopsida > Pinales > Pinaceae > Pinus > Pinus taeda. Next base: position 54,519 of record APFE030585212.1, on the reverse strand, counting down.
TACTTTTATGTTTGAGTTTTTTTTATTTTCAGGACATATGACTATACCTCTAATGAGAAAAATATGAAGTTATTCCCATGTACCCTTAAGGATGTAGCCTTGCACTTGTTTATTGGTCTACCTGGGGATAACATCACTACTTGGGATCAAATGCAACAAGCCTTTAACAACAAGTATATGGACTACTATATGTCAAAATTAACTGAATAATAAATCTTTATAATAACTCTTGGACCTGATGAATCTCTAGAGGATTATGAGGAGAGATTCCAATTGAGTTATAGGAGGGCCTGATGCACCCTTGATCCTGAATCACTCAAGTTAGTTCCTCTCTGAGGGATCAGGGAGGACATGCTAGAAACCGTCAACATGTTCTCTAGGTGAGACATCTACCAACTATCCTATGAAGACATCAAAAAAATGTTCAAGAACCACTCTAGGGCTGCTAGGAAGAAGGGTAGCGCTAGTCAAGCTTTGGTTAGTTCCTCTCCCTCCACAACATCCATGAAGTATGAAATTGGAAACATGTTGGAGGACTTTAAAAATGAAATGGTGCATACCTTTGTTTTTAAAATGTATACCATGTAGATCAAGAGGAGACAAGAGGAAGTAGAGAGGGCCTTAACTATTTTTTCCCTAAATGAACTAGAAAACACCCCAAAAATGAATTCACAGTAAATGCCATAGAGGCCTACTTAGTCTGTGAGGAAAACCATGTCACAGATAAATGTACATATTTTTTTGGATTAAAGTCTCTATACCAAGGGGAAGAAGGTGGGGCTGAGCAACTCTGTTTTATAAATCAAAGGAGGCCTCAAGGACCTTGGTCATACCAGTAGTGCATGCAAGGTGCATCTTACTCTTATTACTATCCCAACCAGAATGAACCCTTTCTACCTTGGTACTCTTCCACTCATCCATCATGGTCCATATCTCCTTCTTGGCCTTATGCTCCTCAATGCCCTCCCCAACCTGTCAATCAACAATTTCATCCATAGTCTTCCCCACATATTCATTCAAATAACCCATCACATGGGTGGAGGCCTCAACTCAACCAATCTTCTGCTTTACTGCCTCCACCTCCATCTCAACCACAACTCACTCATGTTGCTCCACCAAAGAAACCTCAGATGCTTTCCTAACCCAATCTAATCCCGAATAACAAGGAATCACAATAGCTCTACGGTGGAGAGACATCTTACCTTGCATATGTTATGTACATTCAAGAAATCAACCTCACGTCTAGAAGGGTGCTTCCAGATAACCAAACTCCATCTCGACTTAAGGATATTAAATAGGAAATGGAAGAGAGTGGCCCTTAAGCAAATCCACCTCATTTTCCATAAATATTAATCCATCCCAACAAGCACATCCTAGAAGAGACTTAAATTTTGGGAGAATTGAGGAATTTGTGTGTTAAAATACCCCTCCTCTAAGCTATTAGGGATGTTCCCATCTACAATAATCTTATTAAAGAGAAATGTTTCAAACAACTTGGGAGGAGAAAAAGATACATCCCCACCATCAATGTTATTGGTCAATTATCTTATTTGATGCTGGGTAGAGTGATTTACCCAAAATATCTTGACCCTAGAATTCTAGTGGTAGATGTGCACATTGATGACATCATTGTCCTTCACACCCTGGCCGATGTTGGGGTTGTCATCAATGTGACTAGTAAAGTAACCATGCTAAAACTAAACCTCCAATGATCCTTTAGAAACACCGCTACAGTGCTACAACTTGCAGATAGATCCATAGTGGCTCTTGAGGGAGTTTTTGAGGATGTAATGGTCTCTATTGACTCCTAGGAGTATCCTACTGACTTCTTGGTTCTCAATCCCAAGACCAAATTCAATATTTGTCCTCTCATATTGGGAAGGCCATGGTTATCCACTATTGATGCTTACATAAGTTATAGAGCTCGGAACTTGACCATTAAGAATGTGCATTTTTCCAAATAGTTGGTACTATACCCTCCTGCTCAGCCATCCATCGAGCATGAATTACCCCTATGGTTAGAAGAGGAGGAGGAAGATGAAGTGTACCATACAACATCCCATCCGGTTTGTACCCTAGATGCTATTATAGGAGGGGGGTAACCTGATGAAGATGATCTTGTTGACTAGATCCTCTAAAAGGAACACCCCAATACCATGCCTCTTGTTTAGATTGTAAAGGAATATGAGAATAATCCTTGGAATTAATTATGGTTAGTTGACCCAACTCTTGTCGATTTCAAAGTTGCAGAATTTGGTCCATTTAGAACCTTGAAGATTAAACCCTCTCTCTCAACCAATCAAGAATAGAAGTTGTGCAAAATGCTAAGAGAGCACTTAGATCATTTTCCTTAGAGCTATAAGGAAATAAAGGGAGTTCATCCTTCGGTTGTACTCATCACATCTACATCAAGGAGGGATGCAGACCTATGCCCCAACCTCATAGGAGAATGAAACAAGCCCTCAAGGACATAGTAAAGGAAGAGTTACAAAAGTTTCTGGATGAGGGTTCATATACCCCATCTTGGATAGTGAGTGGGGATCACCTCTAGTTTTGGTTCCAAAGAATAATGGGAAGTGGAGGAGTTGTGTGGATTACAGAGAATGGAACAAAACCACTAAGAAAGTCCATTCCTCTTTACCTTTCATTGATTAAGTTTTATATGGTCATGCAAGGAAGAAGTCTTTCTCTTTCCTAGATGGATTCAGTGGTTACAATCACATCCAGATCAATCCAAAGGATCAAGACAAAAGATATAGGGTGATCTATTTCTCTTACACCAAGTTGTTCCAATACCACTCCTAAATCTATGCATGAAGCATTGACATGAACATGAAACTTCTTATTCCAATTTCGGAATACCAGTATAGGAGCATTTACCATGTTTTTTTAGTGTGTCGAGGGTCTTTTGAAATTATTCATTCAATAGGAATGTTATATCTTTCTTCAACATTTTTTTTGTAGGTGCAACGATATGTGCATATCCTTTTATATTTTTTTTGTAATATCCTATGTGTCCTAATGTGGTGCGAAGCTGTCTCATTGTCTCTGGTGGAGGTAAATTCACAATAATAGCAATCTTCATAGGATCCACCATCAATCCTTGCTTGCAAACAATATGTCTTATCAATATACCAAAAGGTACACATAATATGCACTTTTTGATATTAAGATAAATCTGATACTACCTGCATGTGTCGAGCATCAATCTTAAGCTCGCAACATGTTTCTTTAATAGCCCAAATACTGTCTAATCAATAAAGTATACTTCTAAAAACTTGTGAATATATTCTTTGAAATGTATAATCACCACTCTTGGAAATATGGCAGGGGCATTCTTTAGTCCAAAAGGTGTCACTGTATACTGATATGAACCCCATTCTATAGTGAAGGTGGTATTATGTCAATCCTCTAGTGCAATTATAATATGATGGTATCCTAAAAATCCATCTGTAAATGAATAGACATTCCAACCTCCTACATTGTCCAATACTTCATCAATGGAAGGAGTAGGGAATGCGTCATTAGACATGCATCATTTAACTTCCTTAGGTCAACATAAGTCATGTTTTCTCCTTGTGTGTTATTTTCTTGTACCACCATAGGACTTACCCACATCTATTCTTCCACATGTTCAATGATTCCAGCTACTATCATTTTGTCAAGTCCTTTCTTCACTGTTTCTTTGTACTTTGGATTCAGTTTATAAGGCCATTTCTTAACTGGCTTCACATTAGGCTTTAGAGGAATCTTCATAACTCCTAAATCTCCTACTATGACCTTCATATCTAAAAACTTAGTGGGGAATAACTCTTGGTATTCATGCAAAATATCTATCACTTTGTTGACTATTTCTTCATCCAAAAAATCTCCTATCGTTGCAAACTTTGGCTCCTCTTTTGATCCTATATTCACCTTCTTTGTCTTCAATGGCTTTGTTATATCAGTAATTTCTAACTCGGGTCCATTCACTTAGTGGTAGCCTTCAGATTATGTTATGTCAATATTGCAAGGGCCTTCATCTACTTCTACAGTGATGTTGTAGCATTCCAGTACATTCTGTTCTTGCACAGCCCAATCATGCTGCCAAGTGAGTGGAATTTCATTCTAAAGAATCTTCTTTTTAACTATCATAATGGTTGAATATGTATATGGACAATAATATTTAAAGCTAAATGTCAATATAAACCCATCAACCATCTCTTTTGAGTTTGTAGTATTGTGTCAAAGTTCTGTTTCCAGGCACCAGTTTTACGGAATTCTCTCCAATGTATGGATGAACCCATGCATCCATTCTTCTCATGGAATCTCCTTCCATGTTGTCATGAAAAATTGGATGTGATCTCTAGGATCAGTTTGACCATCATATTTATCTGCCAACTATATTTCTACCTAACCAAACCTTATCCATATCAATGTTTGACATTCTTGCCAAGTTCCTATATTCTTCTTATATGTACCCCACCATCTAGCGGGAGTAGCTCTTAGGGCTATATCCATAGCTAACAATATTTGACACTATGGTACCTATTCTTCATATTCTTCAATAAAAGTATTTATATCACCCAAACCATCATAAAACGCTAAGTCACATACCTTACTTGTCATACAATGAACTACATTAGTGACTCGTCCACATCGACTTGTAGACACTTCATGTAACTTGTTTTCAAAATTTCCAATTCTTCCTGAATCTGAAGAACAAAAACTGTCATGCTCCCAACTCAACTTGCTTTCAGTAGGGTTAACACAATCTTGTTCTTTCGCTATCATCTGATAGATTTGATTTATATCAGCTGTGATGTATTCCCCTTTAATTGGTTCAGTATACCTTTCTCCTTCTGATGGATCCAAGGGAACAATAAATCTCATATTGTTTCTTTAAAATATAATTTTCCTCTTCTTTAAGTTGATTATAGCCATGTTGGAAAATGCCCAATCTAATCCAAGTAATGTAGGATAGGGGTTACAATCATCCACATTTTCTATTACTTCAAAATCAATAGTAGTGCGTGCCCCTTCAATGTCCACTGTAATGCCTGATAATATTCGTAGAGGAACAATATTTTGTTGATTCATCATTATTAGCTGAATAGGTCACCATTACAACTTTAGTTTACCCATTAAATACCCTGTTTTCTTTGTCAACACATTAGCTTTAGCGAAGTGAACAAAGCTCCTTCTAAAAATTAATTACTCCAAAAGACTTGGAATATAAAGATATCCATAAGGATACAAATATTATATTAAATATGAATAAGAATGAGAATGATTTACAAATGAGAACGAGAGGCTTGCTTATATATTAGGCAAGTGTCTCTTCATGAAGAGTCGTGTCTCAATTAGACATGCCTCTTCAACCTAATTACTACTTAACTAATAATTGTTTATGTTTATTATCATTTATATTATTTTACATTATTTATATATATTTTATTCATTACATTGCCTCCTTCCTCAAAGAGCTTTGTCCTCAAAGCTTTTCGATGACAAAAGGCTTGATCTCTTTTTTGGCTTCGAACGTCTTTCTGTCTTGGAATAGTCATCTTCGTTGATACAAGATGATATGATCTTGTTAGTGACAAACAGAATTGTCGCATTGAGAAGGGATCAAACCATCCCATATTAATATTCTATATAGTGTTATGATCACTGGAATTTTGTAACTACTTGTTAGCATAAGACGAAATTGATGTTACATCAATATTCTCTAAAACATTAATTTGTTGTCTACGGTTTGAATGGTCCTGATACACAACTTGGTTGATTTGTCTATTCTCATGATTCAGATTCTGATATAAAGCTTTTATATTTTATTCTGATGAAGATGTTTTTGAATTGGTTATGGAACATTCACTTGGGATGTCCATTGTCTAAATTTCAACATCTACGTGTGTCGTTTATTCAACTAACTTGTCTTCTTGAGTTGTCATATTCACTGGATCAGTATTTGTTCCCTTATTTTCAAATTGAACTATTGTGACTGGAGATTTCAATACTTCTTCTTGAGTGACTTGTTCCAACTTATCTTTTAATGCTTTCTTATCCTCCTTATGTTTCTTAGTTTGATTGAGCATACTTTGATTATGGTTTCTCAGACGTAAAAGTTATTTGGTTTTTGATTCATCAACCTTATCTTCAGTGTTTTGAATTTTAATTTTTTCATCTTTTAGATCTCTTATTTCTTCTAATAAATTTTTATTAAGGTTCTCTAAACGCAAAGTTTCCTCTTCTTATTCTGATAAGTGCTTCTTGAGTTCTTTCTTTGTGATTTTAGTCTTCTTCACTTGTGCTAGTAATTTTTCGACGTGGTCCTTGAGACGAGAAATTTCTTTGTCCTTTTCCATTATTTCTTTGTAATGTATATCCATAATATTTTTATGTTCGCGTTGGAACACTTCCTTGCTTTGTTGAAGTTTGGTTATTTTGTCATTCTCTTGATATTTTAGCTACACTTTCTTGGTACACTAGATAACATCATTCTGAGGAAGTGATGATGGATGTAGAGAATGGAAGAAGGAATCCATTCTTTTTCTCTCCTTGCCCTGTTGCTCAATTATTATAATTAATTGTTCTATATCTCTTGCGATTGATTGTTTTTGTTCCCTGCTTAGGGATTCCATATTTTTTTCTTTTCTTCACTTCTTTTAACTTAGTATGGAATTTTTTTTTTAACTTATTTAATCTCCCCTCTTTTATATATTATATATATAATATATATATATATATATATATATATATATTATATATATTATATATATATATATATTTCCAATATTTTCCCTTAATGTGGATTGTTAAAAACTTGAATACCCTTTTATTAAAAAAAAAAAATAACTTTATATTGTTGCCCTCTTTATATGTCTGTATTTCTTTATATTAAGACCCCTTTTCAAACTAGCTTTATTATCTTATAATAATAATAGTTTCACTTCCTTTTTTTAATAATAAATTGGTCCCTTTTTTATATACTAAATTACACCCTTGATAACTTTTTAATGTCACCCCACTTAGTAAATATAAAGGTCACGTCTTTTCATATGACACTGTAACGATGTTAAAATACCACAGGCTATTACCATGGGTTGTTTTTGAAACCTCTATTAAAATGTTCTCTATGTAAAAAGGAAAACATATTCCTTTTGTTTTTTGTTTTTTGTTTTGTTTTGTTTTGTTTTGTTTTTGTTTATTTTTTTTAAGTTTTTAAAATACCATGGGAAATTGCCATGGGTTGTTTTTAAAACCACAGGCTTCTCCACGTAAAAAGTTTTAAATATACTTGGTATTAGATTTTGTATCCATTTTGTTTTTTCTTTTACTTTTTTTTCTTCTTCTTTTTGTTTTAATTTATTTACTTTTTTTTTGGTTAATTTTTTTTATGGCCAAAGGCCTAGAAAAACGGATAAAAGGAGAAACTCCCAATTTCTGAGCAAAATGCTTCAATTATATGGCAACAAGGTTGACGAATTTTGATACCCAAAGACTTGGATAGGAGAACGAGCTTTGTGCACTGGTTAAGCAACCTAGAGGACCGAACTGCTCTAATACCAAATAAGCAAACAAAGTTTTTTCTAAAAATTAATTACTCCAAAAGACTTGGAATATAAAGATATCCATAAGGATACAAATATTATATTAAATATGAATAAGAATGAGAATTATTTACAAATGAGAATGAGAAGCTTGCTTATATATCAAGCAAGTGTCTCTTCATGAAGAGTCATGTCTCAATTAGATATGCCTCTTCAACCTAATTACTACTTAACTAATAATTATTTATGCTTATTATCATTTATATTATTTTACATTATTTATATATATTTTATTCATTACATTTAGATCCCATGTCTAAAATAACTTGGCCCATGTCATATTCTCCTATTTGTGCACTAAACCTCATTTCCTTTCTAGTTCTCTTATGTATATGTAAAATGTTAATTTCATGCATCTTACTTCACAACAGTTCTTTAGATGCACAGGAATTTATCAATTCCTAAAACACTTTTACAACTTTCTGGTCTCCTAACAACTTCATGCAAGTTTGTAGGAAATAATCTAAAATACCTGGATCCACATCTTGTGTCATAGCTAATATAATTTTGCAGTTATCCTTCTACATTTGTTTTGTCTATGCACTATATTTTGAAGATGCACTAGATTTCGAAGCCCCAACATCCATAAAGCTTCACATGGCTTCCATAAACACTTCTTTTTCCTTCTAAATATCAAAGGCAAGGGCTTTCTCTATAGTCTTTCTTACCCATGTGGCTTCTGCTTCCTTCTCTCCATCTTCTTGATCATTTCCAGCTGCAACCTCACTCCTTGTTATTATATTAATGCAAGGTTCATCAGCCCATGGTTTCAGATTCATCATCTGAATATTTTGTGTTGACTATTGATTTTTATTTTCTTGCATTTTCTCCATAAGTACTGTACACTCCTCAATTCCATGATCAAATTATTTGCAATACTTACATGTTGTAGTGGGATTTTGACAATCTCTTGCAAAGTGACCTACCAAGCTGTAGTAATAGCAGATAATCTATCCTCGTCCTTGAACATCTCCACGACTTCGACCAACACCTCGACCTTGGCCTTGATAACAACCTTGACCACTGTGTCATCCATGTTCCTCATGTCCATTTTCTTCAAATTGCATTCTATATGCATCAATACTATGCTCCATCATCAGTTCATAAGCTCAACAATTGTTTTCATCATGCCCCAACGATTTGTAGAACTTGCAATACAAGTTCCTGGGGGTCTGCACATATTTTTGTAACAAATAACAATCTTCTACTCGATGTTCACCTCTAGTTTTACATATCTCAGACCATAAACTAGATCTGAGATTCAAAGTATTCAGTGCTCCACTAGCCATGTAGCTTTTGAAGAGAGGGAATTGTTCTTGAGAGTGGCCTTCTGCTTTACACTTTGTACACCACACTTCTTATTGACTTATGGGGGCCTGACCCAGGTTCAAAGTTAAGTTAGCCAAACAAATCACTACACTACTGGCCATTTCAGCATGAGCTTGTGGAGTGTGGACTGAAGTCTCAGTCGAAGCAGTATGGGGCGATGCTAGAACCAAGTTTCTACAACTTGAGATGGATGTGATGTTAGTTTATTCCAACTAGTCTTGACTTCACGCACCCCTAACCAGGGGGTAAGATGCTTTCACGCTGGTATGGCAGCATACTGTGCTATTTCCCTAGCTACACTAAGTATCTTACTTATCTTACTATCAAATCTTAGTTATCTTCACGTAACATATATTCTTACTTGCATTCACTTAACCAATACAATTATATACATTCGTGCATGATATAAGAATTAGAAGTGAAATTAATACCCAGTATAACAGATGCATAGAAGAGGAAATAAAGTTGCAGAATTGATAAAAACTTCCTTTATTAATACTTCCAACTGATTACAGACTCGACTCGCCCTACGCACTCAGCTGTAGGGGTCCGCGCACTTAGTTGTAGACTACTAGGCCTCTACGCACTCAGCTGCAGAGCCTCTTCCTACGCTATGACCCAAAACTAGACCTTACACTTTAGATCTATCTCACATACATCATCATTCCTTAGACATTCTATGATTAGCTACCTTAATTACTTAGAGCTTTTCTCTATTTATATAATCCCATGGTCCGTGAACCATGGGTAGATCTTCTACATCCGACACTACATTATCGAAATAAGGGGGGGAAACCCTCCCTGCACACTCAGCTGCAGAGGTCCGCGCACTCAGCTGCAGACTACTAGGCATCTGCATACTCAACTGTAGAGCCTCTTCCTATGCTATGTCCCAAAACTAAACCTTACACTTTAGATCTATCTCGCATACATCATCATTCCTTTGACATTCTATGATTAGCTGCCTTAATTACTTAGAGCTGCACTCTATTTATACAATCCCATGGTCTGCGGACCATGGGTAGATCTTCTACAACTGACATTACATTATCAAAATAAGGGCAAACAACCCTATGACTCTTTTACAACTACGCACTTCGCACCCACAAAATGTAGAGCCTTTAAATTGGAATTACAAAATTGACCAAAATTTGGGCTCTAAGCCCCAAAACTATCATTGGGGGATTCTGCGCCCAACAGGACCCCAACACAAACATCATGACTCACCCTCGATTTACTCTATCGGTGTGGAGATCTTTGTATGAATACCTCACAACTCTAATTGGATTGTTGCAAGTTCCACAGTGCATTGAGCGGCTACCTACTAAACTTCCTCTATGCACAGTTCGGTGACTGTTGTCATTAAATTGTTGCCTTGAATCCTTTCCTAAGTTTCTTGAAGCTGCATGAGTTTTGCTTCAATGGATGGTGCAATGGTATATGCCTCATCAATCCATGGTTGTAGGTGCACTTTCAAAACTGCCTCTTTATGCTGAGCGACATCCACCTGCTCCTTGAGTGTCGTTGCTTACTACATCCTTGCAAGCCTTTGTGTAAGGGAAATTGTCTATGCAGTCCATTTTACCTCATCGTATCTCTGTTGCAGCTTGTATGCCTCTATTTCTAGGTGCTCTATGTTTGGGTCCTTGTTATCAGGAAATCTAGTGTCCACTCGGAGCTGCTAGTCCCACTAAGACGGGTAGCTATCTTAGAAACAGACAAACCAAAACTACTTTCACTTTCCTTTATGAGAAGTAGATAAGAGGGGAACAAAGGACACCAACCTTAGTCTTGCGCTTGGTTCCTTGCTTGGTTCCTCTCCCTTCTGACAGATCCTTCTCGCTCCTTCTTCTCTTATTCAGCTTCAAAGAGCACCTAAGGAATCAAAGCAGCATAATACTATCGAAGAACAGAGATCTACAATCATAAACAATATAGGACCAGATATATATTGACCACACAAATGCATATATCATCAAACATACAAGAATGTGGAGGAAAACTTGAATAGCTTTATTAATATCAAGAATAGCAAAGAAGATTACAACCCATTGTTCTGAACCAGCATCATCCTCTCAGCATGAAAGCCCTTCTTCACCTCATGAAAAGCTTAGATCACCCAACACTATGATATTGCACCAGGAAACCAACAACACTTCCTTACAAGATACAAGATTCTAGCCTTTGTATCTCTATGATGAGGGATCCATATATAGATGTTTGCAGGGGGGTGAGTCAGCTTCTAGGATTTTGATTAGTGTCCTCTCTCTGATAGTTCTTGATTCCACTTGGAGATTGATGATCTCTTACTCATCGCTGGGTGAATTCAGAGAGGCAAGTGTCACAGGAGAAGTTTCTGGAAGATTCCATGATCATCCGCATCGCAAACTGTCTCTTCCATTTGTCTACTCTTTCCCATCGCACCCTACATAAGGGATTTCCAGTATGCATCACACTTTTTACACTAAGAAGGTGAGACGCATCGCACCCTTTGCACTGGGAATTTTGTATGGTCCAGTTTTCACCAGTTTTGAGCAGTTTTATGTGGAGAACTTCTGGGAGATGATGTAATCATCTGACCTTATTCCTTTAGGGTGTGAAGCAACATTTTTAGGGACTTAGAAGCCCTTGGTTTATGGACATGTATGATTGGGGTTGCAGTGCCCAAAAATGTCTATAACAGTTTCCTCCTAAAACATGAGGTCGTTAATCTTTTGATGTCAGGTGAAATGCTTTATCATGAGGATCCGAAGTTTTTTCGAGCTGGAAGTCGGCTTGTAATAAGATACAATACAATACAATATCTTCATAATATTTTTCATGATCTAGCTGAGGCGGGCATTCCCATGATCATCTTTATAAATTCATTTTCATGTACATAGGACAGACAACCATCTGTGTATCAGACTGATGATTCGGACGGAGCCATCATCCTTTGATTCAGATGATCATCTGTTCGGTAATGATGTACATTTGATGTCTTTATATTCCTGAATATATCGCAGCCCGGATGGATGAAACTAGATGCGGGGTCTTCAAACTCGTTCAATCTTCACTCAGAGTACAAGTCAATCCATGTGAAAGATGTTCTGGAGTTGAACATGGAAAGACATCACCTGATTACCAGCCAATGATGTAAGCTATTAACAGGTGTGAAAGGAATCACCGATAATGATGATGACCCTCAAGGTACTATAGTACAAATCATGTGGTGTGAAAAAAGGGACTTGGCGTTGAACACCACGCAAAATCTTTAGGTCGAAGGCCATTGATGTAAACCTGTCGCCGGAAGTGAGAAACTTGCCATTGAGGCATGCAAGCTTCAAAGTACTGAAAGGGTTGTTCCTAGGTCAACTTTCTTGGATAATGAGGTGATGTCGACAAGAAGCAACCTGTTGTAGGAGGGCCTTAATGAATCCCACATCTACGAAATGGAACAGAGCAAATGACTTTGTGGAGGTGAAAATGATCTGATGATACAAGGTTCAGGGTGGTGGTCATGAAAGAATGGAGCGTGAATGTATTACAGCGGATGAGACACAGGTGAATTCTCTGAGCGACTTCTCTTGAACATACTAGTGCCACTAAAATGGATTGGTAGCGTTAACCCCAAAGATGGATGGTACAATGGAACAATGCTGATATGACCGGTGAACGGAATAACCCAACCCGACTCAGACATGGAGTGAAAGTGTCATGTTCAAGAGCGAATTGCTACCAATAAAGTTTCTTCAAGTTTTCTTCTCAATTTTCCCCAGTCATTGCTGACCAATACCTCTTTATTTTTATCAAGCTTGAGGAGGATAACATATTCTTGTTCTATAATTCTCCCTTTGGGTGAATCTGTCGCTATGTCTTAACGAGCCTAGTGACAGTGAAACTCGTTGTCGTCCATTTGGACAAGTTTGTCGCTATTGATTTTAACGAGTTTAATGACAATGATAGCTCGGTCCTTTTTCAATTATAGAGAGTCTGAAAAGGGACGGAAAGGAAACTCCAGTAATGCCTTTTTCGTCATATAATCCCTTAAGTCCAAAAAACTATAAAATAATATGAAAGGGATGAATTTTTGATAGTTTTAACGAGCCAAACAAGACAAGTGCTCGATCTTTTTATGTAATAATCCCTCAGGTCCAAAAAGATTAAAATCTAGAGGAGGGATAGCACTTCCGGTATCTTTAACGTGCTGGAGAGGCCAATCGCTCATCAATATTTTCATATTTTACAAGTAAGGTGAAAAGAGTTTAAAGGAGACTCATTTTTTGAGGAACTAATGATAATTTTGGGTAGCAATTGATTCCAGGTAAGGTTTGGAATTTTTTGATCATGACAGTGTCACAAGGATGGCTAATAGAATCAGTCATTGCAGATGTTCCTCAAAAAGGGTAAACAATGAAATGGAGGCATATGATCGGCTAAAACAGAGTGGAGGTGATGATGAGAACATGAACAAGGCTCAAAAGATGATGATAATGCATTCAAAATGGTTATTTACCGGAGATTACTTCATTTTCTAATGAGCTTAAACTCAGCCGGAAACATTTGCTCATTGCTTAGGTTTAATTTTTAACGAGCTTGAACTTCACATAAAAATTTCTCGTGCCAGTCATATAATAAGGACGTTTCATCGGTATATTCCATTTTTATGGAGCTTGCACCTTTTGAAGCTTTTCCCCATTGCCTCTCGCATGCAAGCTAGGAACGACCAACTACTATCCTCGGGGTTAGTTAACTACTAAGGTCAGGTATGAAAATTTTTCCTTTACTTCACCGGTGCCATTTGGCCCCTACGAAGGCGAACATTCGATTTGACCACTCACCCAACTTAAGTGGTTGAAGTCAGCGGAACTATAGTTAGCGTTACACTAGTCGCTTTTCAGTTGCTTGCAAACGGTTTGCATGCCCCCAGGCATAGCGAAGTAGAGTTTCTAGGTTATCCTTCAATTTGCAGACAAAACATTTGTTCTATCGGGAAAGGCCTACCTTCTAACGGAGGTATCTTATTCCGGTCTAATTCCCTCTTCTTATATGGATAGGTCTTAGACTAGTCATATATCCTTCACAGAAACCTACTCTATGTCTAGAGTTTTCCTGTCGAAATAGGCCAGGGTGCATGCCCCCTAGGTTTCAGTCATGCCCTCCTGAATTACTCACGTTCTTCAGGTGGACGGAATGGAGATTGATGAGACATTCCTTGCATGAAAAGACCATTTAGGGATGACATTTGACTATTATCTATGTGTGAGCCGAGGAACAAAAGCTAGTCTACGAGCTGGACCACTCAGCCTTTGTGTGGAAAACACATTACTTTAAAGAGTGAGGAGACAATGGCTCCCATGCTATAAATATAGTTGCACCCAAGGGGTAGATTATAGTCTAGAGATCCTCAGACTACCATTACGTTCATATAAACGACTTTCCTTCTCAAAGTAATAGGAACATTTGGAAGGATCCCTAACGGTCGACTGGTTCCTTTATCAAAGCCTGTCAGATTTCTCATCTCAGGCAGAAGTGATGGTGAACCAAGCACTTTCCAAGCAGTCGAGGAAAGGATACTCACAGAAGCCCCTTCATCTATGATGGTATTGACCATGACCATTTTGTAATCTTGTACAATGATTCAGAATGGTACACTAGCCAGTAAATGGGGTCTGCCTAGTAGATTCCAATCGAAGGAAACTACTAGGTTGCTTGGAGGTGGGACCGAATAGACAGCAGGATATGACTCTAACGAAATTTCTTCTTGTGGTAAAGGGATGGGTAGATTGCCCCCATGTTCATTGGAGTCTCTGTTTACAAAAAGAATTTGAACAGTGTCATTCTCATTCTCTTCAGTGACTGTATCATCTGAAGATGGACCTACGGAAGGCAGGACTGGGTCAACTACCGCCTTAACCTTTTGGCTTTCATATGGGGTGGATTCAAAGGGTTTATCTTCAAAGATAGATGCTTCGACCGACCTTAATAGCGTGTGAGTCGAATTTTCAACTAGTGATGGACTCGGCAAGAGTTTCTTGTATCCAGGAGGAAGCCATAGCGGTGAAGCAGGACGGTTATCCAAAACTCTTTAAGCTTTGTCTAGGAAGGGACAAAAATGGACGACGTGATCGCCTTCACAGAGTTTACAGGGAAATTTACATTTCCTTTTTCATCCAAATACTTCGCTTTCACTAGTTGACAATGTACTTTCAACATGATTATCAGAGGTCAGTTTGTGCAAACGAGGAGACCAGTCCCTTAAGATCCGAGGGATGTAAGGACAATCTCGATGATAGTGGTCTCCTTTGCAAATGACACATGGAGATTTAGGATTGGATGGTGTAGTGTGTGGATTTTTGCTAGATGAACGGTTGCCCCTTTTTGCCTCTGTCTCCTTCTTCTTCTTTTCCTTCTTCTCCTTCCCCTTCTTCTCCTTCTTAGTTACTTGATTTTCAGCTTTACCAGCTTCATCAAGTGAAGAGGAAGGAGGAGAGGGAGAAACGGATGAAGTAGAAGGTTGGGGGGTAACTCTAGTATCATCTAGTTGCTGACTTGATTATTTAGGAATCACGATGTTTTGAACAACAGAGGTAGAGAAGAGCCATATTGGTAAGCCAATTGTCAATCATGTGAGTGATAATGTGGCCATATGAGGTGCGCCAAAATCTCCCCAAGAGGAGAAAGGACTAGGATTTCCTCCAAGGGGAAATCCTTGGTTGGTGGACTCCATTTTTCTCAACCTAAGACCAACACGGGAATAGTGATATTATTTTGATTAAAATAAATTTTAGATGCTTTGACACAAGTTGTTTTCTCAATTTTTAAGAGTCGATAAAAAACAAAAGATGACTCTAGTCGCCTTCGATTTTTAATGAGCCTGAAGTGGCAAGTGCTCAGATGGACCTTTTCTTTTAAGGAGTTTGAAAAGGAATGAAAGAGACTACTCTGGAAATATAGATAGAGGGATTACCAAACCAATCGCAAAACTGCAGAATACTTTTTACTGTATGGCAATCAATCTTCCTGAATGATGTGTTCAGTGCATTGCGATTTATAGGGTGGTAGACACAGCTTCCTAAGGATAAAGGATAAAGCCTATTGTGGTCTCCCAATATATACTCGACGATACTTGGGAGTACAAGTCCGTACTGGCACTTATCGTCTCAAAGAGGAGGAATCACCCAACCAACAATGAAAGCGATAGTTACCAGGCTTTATGATGTCGGAATACATCTCTAGCCTGGACTTCTAAATGTTCTGCGTTAGGTTCCAAAGCATTTTTATGTTCATTGAATTTATTTTATAGTTGATCTTGCTTAAGAAATTCGCCTTTCAGGTTCACTACATGATGTAGATATATAATTCCTAAAATGCAATCTAAGATGGTAAACAATCGTTTAATCTTCTTTTTGCAATGAAAATCCTAGCTACTAAGGAAAGAGAAATGAGATTCTTTCAACATAGAGCATAGAGCACACACTAGATGCACTATCCTAAATCAAACCAACAAGCGGTCTAAATGCAAATGCACATGCATGTATTTGTTTTCCACTTTCTTAATGTGTGAATGACAAAAAAAATGCTGAGTACAAATCTGAATTATCTTTTCAAAGCGACAGTACTAACAATTTTTCTTCAAAATACAAAAGGAAGATAACGACAACACTTTGCGTTTTTGAATTGAAAACTACTTTCGACACTTGAAAAAACCACTAATTCAAATCAAATACAAGAGTAACAGTATAATCAACCATCATGAACAATAGGATTCTTTTCTTTGACTGAAAACGACACTTGCGACACTTCCAAATCAAGAAACGACAGTTCGATTATGCTACTTCTTTGTAAAAGAGAACTGAAAATGGCACACAATACACAAAAACATTCACAGTTCTTTGCAAAATGGAGGTGGAATGATGGAAAGGAAGGGGGTTTCCATAGTGGCATACTGATCACAGACAACAAAACTCCTAAATAAAGCTGAAGAGAGTGAACAAAAAACCAAAATCTAGAAGCAGAAGAGGTCTTGTCTGATTAACACACCTGTAACACAAGGAAAGTGTGATGCAGTGCACCTACTGTACATGGGAGGTGCGATGCATCTAGATTCCCAAGAAGAGAAGTTGTGATGGTCTAGGGATTTAGGCCGAGCAAGCGATGTTTAGTAAATATAAATCACAGGGGCTGATCTAGTGAGGTTACTAGAGCCACCACTAGGGCAATTAGAATGTTTGCAAATCAATTGTTCATTTTGTAAACAAAACCTGAAGATAGACTGAAGTAGCATTGATCTACTTTGCACTTGCATAGAAAATGCAGTTAGAGGGCTGGCTAGCTTGACTTCAGGCTCTGTTTGTATGTTTATAAAACAAACAAATATAGAAAAGAAAACAAGCTATTCGCTCCCGAGTGGAGTCACCATTTTGTTATTGGGAAATCTAGTGTCCACTCGGAGCTGCTAGTCCCACTAAGATGGGTAGCGATCTTAGAAACAAACAAACCAAAACTACTTTCGCTTTCCTTTATGAGAAGTAGATAAGAGGGGAACAAAGGACACCAACCTCAGTCTTGTGCTTGGTTCCTTGCTTGGTTGCTCTCCCTTCTGACAGATCCTTGCCACTCCTTCTTCACTTACCCAGCTTCAAAGAGCACCTTTGGAATCAAATCAGCGTAATACTATCGAAGAACATAGATCTACAATCATAAACAATATAGGACCAGATATATATTAACCACACAAATGCCTATATCATCAAACATACAAGAATGTGGAGGAAAAATTGAAAAGCTTTATTAATATCAAGAATAGAAAAGAGGATTACAACCCATTGTTCTGACCCAACATCATCCTCTTAGCATGAAATCCCTTATTGACCTCATCAAAATCTTAGATCACCCAACACTATGATATTGCACCAGGAAACCAACAACACTTCCTTACAATGTACAAGATTCCAACCTTTGGATCTCTCTGACAAGGGATCCATATATAGATGTTTGCAGGGGGGTGAGTCAGCTTCTGGGATTTTGATTAGTGTCCTCTCTCTGATAGTTCTTGATTCCACTTGAAGATTGATGATCTCTTACTCATCCCTGGGTGAATTCAGAGAGGCAAGTGTCACAAGAGAAGTTTCTGGAAGATTCCATGGTCATCCACCTTGCAAACTGTCTTTGCCATTTGTCTACTCTCGCCCATTGCACCCTACAGAAGGGATTTCGAGTATGCATCACACTTTTTACATTGAGTAGGTGAGATGCATTGGACCCTCTGCACTAGGCATTCTGTATGTTCCATTTTTGACCAGTTCTGAGCAGTTTTCTGTGGAGAACTTCTGGGATATGATGTAATCAACTGACCTTGTTCCTTTAGCATGTGAAGCAACACTTTTAGGGACTTAGAAGCCCTTGGTTTATGGACATGTATGATTGGGGTTGCAGTGCCCAAAAATGTCTATATCAGTCCTCCTGCAGGGTGGTGAGGACCTCGAATGATTTTTCGAATAGCTTCATGCAGTCTGTCACTGCACTGTCAACAGTCACCATTGTTGTTGTGATCACGGTGGTGCACTGTTCTCTGACCTGTGGTGATGTTGAGGGTTGTGCCTTCAACTCTAGCTCTACTATCCAAAGGTTGAACTCTAGATGAATCATGGCCATTTCAGCTCTAGCCTCGCGCACCCCTATTGCTAACTTTCATATGCGTGCCTCCACTGGTTCCTCTGTTGGGATGGCCAACTTCGGGACCATCTAGCATGATTCTTGTACAGCTTGCACTATCTATTTGTTCTATGCCACAACCTCATTGCACTGTAGGATCAACTGCTCAATGTTGATGTGCTGCTTGCTCATTACCTGTATAGCACGACTCTCCCTGGCCCAAAGTTCTACTGTGACTCCATCTTGCAAAAGATAGAGCGTCTCCCAAGGGAGCCCAGCCATGCTTAACACGACCCCTTTCAATCTATTGACAATAGGTGTGTCGACCTCATTCTCTATAATGAGTGATCCATCTGGTAGCACTATTATGTTGCTCATCCTACCGTGCATCATTTCCTTGGCTACAAAAGTGCCAACTGTGAGGCTGGTTTACACTATGCTAGCCTATGGAGTGCAGACCTACAACTCCTGTATCTGTGTCCGGAGAGCCCCCAATACTAATTGGTGTTGCTCCTCAAACTATTGGAGGGCCTCCGTGGTGACATCCCTCACCATTTTTCCAATATCTTGTAAGTCTCCTTTGGTAAGGGTGATAGGGTCGAAAGATGTTTTTTAGGCCTTTGTCTTCTTTTGTGGCCCTACCTACTCTCATGGGCGCAAATACTTTAGCTCTATGGACATTGTCCACAGGTTCACGCCACCTTGTTCTGTATCAGTCTTTGGCTTGGGCAAAGGTGACTTTTATCCTTTGCGTTGTTCTTCTACTATATTTTGCTGCTCCTCTGTTAACATCATAGCGTCGCCGACCGCCTGGGCCTTAGCCGATGCTTCATGGTTCCTACACTTCTCTGCGAATTGTGTCATCCACAGTTTCATCTCTTCCTTCTTCTGCTACGTGACAGAATTCTTTTCTTACACTGTGGAGCCAACTAGAATGCACCACTCTAGTAGCCAAGACTCAAGGACTATGAATATCATATCGTGAGTCACCAAATATAGTGACTCATGCAATATCTTCATGGGGTCCTTCTGTGCCCTTATGAAGACATGGTGGAAGTCTGCTTTGAACTCTATGAAGCTTTATAGAATATTATAGATAATGGGCAATAACCATAGCTTGCAATTGATCCCCATCCTGATGTTCATCTCCATGAGCACCCAAAATATCTTGCTCTCCCTTATCCTTTATGCATCCCTAGTTGGCCACAATGAAGCATACTTCAATGCCTCTGAAAGGCCCTTCTCGATCAACAAGGACTAGATATCTTCGGGCAACTTCCATGCCACTAGTACTATCGACAACATGAGCCATGCATAATGAAATTTTTTTCCCTGCTCCTATTCCTCGTGACTGTTTGCAAGGAACCCACTGCATAGATAGTTTCCCTAGTTGAACTAGACCCCTTCTACACATTACACTGCTAGTGCAACCACTGGTGTGGGCACCTCATCTGTGGGGCACTTCTACATCACCTTCCCTACCAAAATCTATGTTGTGACCTTGACTGTAGGGTTGTTGATGCTGGAGATGGCATACCCTTTGTTTTTCTTCTCCAAGTTAAATTTCTTTTTTCGTGGCCTTAGTGATGGCCAACTCATCACTTTTTCCCTCTAAAATGTTTGCTCAGTCCTCCCCTGTGCAAGGTAGCCATGTGATTTGGTGAATCAGATGGTCTGTGATGGGGATGGGCTTCTCTAGACACAAGCACCCATCATGCACCAAGCATAGCAGCTACCTGATGACAAAAATGGTCATTGGGGCATGGTGGTAATGCGGCACCCAGAGCAAGTTTAGCAACCCTACTTTCTCAACACCTTTGAGTCATTTTCGTAGCTCCAACTCTATCATTCCAGCTGGCTCATCTATCTTCTAGCGCATTAGCTTCGCAGTTGCTAAATGCAGGAACTTATCTTGGTGTGCGAGGTCCCAATCTTCAAATTTTAGCATGGGAACCTGTTCTAAGTGTGTGCCCTAAAAAATAATATCATCTAGGAGGAAGGGAGTTTTTAGAGAGCTCTTGCTCTCAACTATATCCTTTGGAACCTTAGTTTTACCCTTTCGTGAAGGAACATCTTCCAGCAGCCTGGTGATAGGGTCCATGCCTTGTGTTTTGACTTCCATTTCTACATCCTCCTCCTCCACCAGGATTTCTTCAAACTCTTCCCCCTCATCAGCCAACAAATTAATGGCCTTCCCCTTTTCGTCCATTGTGAGCATGGTCCTCAGTGGATTTCTGGGCGAGATGCACACTGGTATCATAGCCTATTTATCCTTCATGGGTCTCGACGCGCATGGTGATCTAGGGACCTCAGTAATTATTCCACCACTCTCTGGGGATTCTACTTATGCACTTGCCTGCATGATTTCATCAGATGTCATTTCTTCGGTATCCATGATTTCTTCGGTTGCTGCCATAGTGCAATTCCACAGTTCTCTCAGTGTCTCTAGTAATTGCTCAAGAAACGAATTCGCTTTCAGAATATCGAATAAGTCTCAGTTCATGAATATCTCAGTGCACAACAACTCATTTCTCAATTTTCCAAGTGTTGTTTGCTAGACAACCATTTGTAATTTATAGCACCTTTTGAATTGAATTCAACATTCCCCCCACATTCGGTCCATTAATGTTAGATTGGCGGAATATTTTCAAGAATGTAGCCCATAAAGTTGACCTTAAATTCATGCCAACTATTCCATGTGGCCTCAAACCAAGCATCACATAATCAATAGTGACTATAATAGTCACTTTGGGTATAATTGTGTGCGAGTGTAGCTGTCTTCGCACTGTCATGGACCCTTTCACACTTCACTAATATGCATAGTCCTAACATCGTGTTGTTCCTAGGCATAGTAGTTTATAGTCTCGTGCCTCTTTTCAATTGCCTAGAGTGCTAAGACTATGGTTCAATTGGCTAGTCCGGTGGTTGGGACACCTGTGTATGGCTTCAATCAACTAACATTCACTTTTCCTAGGAATGGCTCTTCGTTTAACTTGACCAACTATACTGTGCCTCCATCGGTAATCTCCTTAATGATATACGGCCCTAACCAGTGCATCCTGAAATTTGCTAGGAATTTATCAAACTTACTATCACACAACAACACCAAATCATTCACCTTAAAGGTGTGCAACTTAATATGTCGATGGTACCAAGCCTTTTCGCACTGCTTTTGGACTTGCTGGTAGAATCCAGCCAAAAATCGTTCTTCTTTGAGCTCTTCCATCTGTGCAAACCTCTCCTCTAGGGCTCTGCGATTCTACATACCTGTGAGTGCTACTATGCATAGACTAGGCATTATGTATTCCATAGGCATTACAACTTCCACTCCATAGACAAGCCTAAAAGGTGTATGTCCCGTCAGTTTCTTGCATGTCGTCTGATAAGCCCATAACTCTGTAGGTATGTGTAGGTCCCTATCACTTCACTACACATTGCGTACCTTTGTCAGCATGGTTTCCAGTACCTAGTTGAATGCTTCCATTGTCTCGTTAGCCTTTGGGTGATACGGTGTGCTCTTCTGGTGATACACCTCAAACTCATTCGTTAGCGTTCTAATCATTTTGTTCATGAAGTGTGTACTGTGATCACTCATCAAGATCTTCGGACATCCAAATCACGTCAGTACATGTTCGAATAAAAACTTCACAGCAGTCATGCCTGTGTAATCCTTCACCAGCTGCGCTTCTGCCCAATGAGTCAGATACTCTGTCGTAGTGATAATATACCTCGTGCTTATCTTTCCTTGAGGTTTAATAGTTCCTACAAAATATATTTCCCATTTTTTGAAAGGTTGCAACGTCATTTGTGGATTCAAAGGCATTTCACCCCTCCAGGATGTCCTTCCTGTCCACTGACATACATCACATGCCTTACAATATTCTTCTGAATCTTGATGAAGGGTTAGCCACCACAACCTGGTGTGTAGAATCTTCTGTGTGGTTTTTCTTCCCACATAATGTCCTCCCATGGTGCCCCCATGAGCGTACGTGAGGATAATGCTTCGTTTAAATTTAGCTACATACCTTCGGAGTATTTCATTATTCCCCATCTTCTATAGATGCCCATCAATGATAGAGAAATCTATCACATGCACCACTAATTTCTTATTATGCTGGACAAAGTATTCTTTTGGTGCAGTTCCAGTTGTTAGAAAATGAGTTATATCTTCAGAATGTCCATTCGCTACATTCACAGTAAAGAGTTGTGCGTCGGGTAATGCTTCCTCAAAATTAGTTGGTACCTCCCTAATCTCATAGTACGATAGGTGATCTCGTCCTACGTTCAATCATCTGAGCTTCACAATAACTTCAAAATCATATTCTTGGAATAATAAAATCCATATGCAAATGTGCCCCCCCCCCCCAACACAGACTTGTTGACTAGGTACTTTAGTGCAGAGTGATCTGTATACATCTTAAATTGGCCTCCTAGCAAGTAGTGTCGATACTTCTGGAGTGCATATACCATAGCTAGTCCCTCACACTGAGTGGTGGAATAACTCTTCTCTTCTTTGGATAATATGCAACTTGCGAACACGATAGGGTGATCCAAGCCTTCTTTTCCATCATGTGTCAGTACTTCCCCGAACGCTATACACGACACATTGATATTTACATGGAACTCTTTCTTCTAATTTGGGAAGACTAGAATCGGCATAGTAACCATCTTTTCTTTCAATATATCTAGGATTTTCTTACAATCATCATTCCAGTAGAATGTGACATCCTTCTTCAACAATTTTTCCATCGGCGCAGAGATCTGAGCATAGCATTTGATAAAATTTCTGTAATATCTCGTATGTCCCAGAGTGGCGTGCAACTGTTTCACACTTCTCGACATGTCCAAGTTCAGAATCACTGCGATCTTTGCGGGGTATACCATTAGACCTTGTCTGCAAACCACATGCCCCAATAGGTTCCCAAATGGAATGAGGAACAAACACTTCTTGAGGTTGAGTGCAATTTGGTATCTTTGACAAGTATCCAACATCAAGTGCAAGCTCACTACATGGCACTTAACCAAACCAAATACAGTCCGGTCATCAAAATAGATCTCTAAGAACTTATGAATATATTCCATGAATGCTGCAACAACCATGTGCGAAAAGATAATAGGGGCATTCTTCAACCCAAAAGGCTTGATATTATATTGAACCCAACCCCACTCAGTCACGAAGGTTGGCTTGCTCCTATCCTTTGGCATGATTTTGATCTGGTGGTACCTCGAGAGCCCATCAATGAAAGAATATGCTTCCTAACCTCCTACATTGTCTAACACTTCATTCGTGAATGGAGTTGGGAATGGATTATGCACACGTGTCATTCAATTTTCTAAGATCCACACATATCCTTATCTCATCCTTCTTCTCCTTCTCTTGTGCCACCATTGGGATTACCAAATTGGATTCTTCCATAGGCTCAATGATGCATACTGTGAGCATTTTGTCTATTTCTACGTGGACCTTCTCTTTGTATTTCGGGTTTAAGCAGTAATGCCTCTACTTAACTGGCTTTGCTTCGGGCTTTAACGTGATCTTCATCACTCCTAGATCTCTGATTATTCCTTTCAAATCTATAAAATTGATTGGAAATAAGTCTTGATATTCACTGAGTAATTCAACGACCTTATCCACCATCTTGTAATCCTAGTAGTCTCTCATCTTTGCGAATTTGGGTTCTTCCTATGTACCAATGTTTACCTGCTTAGTTTTCACCAGTGCAGTTATATCAGGGTTCTCAATCTGTGGTCTGTGAACCTCATGGTGGCCTTCTGTTTCTGGAATGTTAATATTTCACAAAGCCTCATCCTCCCCTTAAGAAGTTACATTATAACTTTCCAGTGCATGACTCAGCTGAGTAGCCCATTCAGGTTGAATCAACTTTATCGACTCCCGTGGTATCTTAAATATGGCTACTTTTACCTCTTGTAGCACCATCAATATTGTCCCCCCCATCCTCAAAACTGAAAGTCATCATAAACCCTTCACGTAGGATATCCCATTCACCTATGCCATGGCATAGCTCTGTTTATATATACCAGTTCATTGGTATGACATCTAGGGTATGATAGAAACGGTGCACCCACTCAGGTTGTGGCTTTTCTCCATAGGCTTGCATCCACTTGGCTAGATGTGCACGCGGATCATCCTACCCATCATACTTGTCTGTCAGTCACACCATAGGCTTCCCAAATCATACTTGCATCATTCTCCTACATTCACTCCAATAATCAAAGCTTCCTT
The DNA here is from genome assembly GCA_000404065.3 of Pinus taeda. NCBI lineage: Eukaryota > Viridiplantae > Streptophyta > Pinopsida > Pinales > Pinaceae > Pinus > Pinus taeda. Next base: position 29,718 of record APFE030585212.1, on the reverse strand, counting down.
TGTGCATACCCCACCATCTCGCGAGCGTAACGAGCAGTACCCAGTCCAAGGCCTACAAGTGTTGCTTTTCTGGTGCCTCCTTTTCAAAGGAATCCAAGAAGGTATCTACCTCATTTAGACCATCATAAGTAGGAAGATCTCTTACCTCTATCTACACGCAGCGCAACACCCTTGTCATCATATTATAGTTCATTGTAGCTACTTCATGTAACCGATTCTCCCATCATTTTACTTCTTTGTCGGATCTCGAAGTGCAGAAACTCTCACGTTGTTCATCCACAGTGGAATTAATCTAGTATTGGCCTCACACTATTATCTTGTAGATGCAGTCAACATCATCATCACTTTCATAGTCGCGGACTGGCTCCATATAGCGCGATCCTTCAGTAAGGTCCAGGGGTATAATTAGGAATAGTGACTTCTTTTCAAAGATCATTTTTCGCTTCTTCAGATTAATTACCTCGTTCATATCAGTGACCTAGTCAATTCCTAGGAGTGTAGGGTAGAGATTGCTATCATCAAAAATCTCTATCACTTCGAAATCTTCCAGCAGGCTCGCTCCCTCAATATCCACAGTTATTCCCTGCAATTGACCCATAGGTAGTATTTTCTGTTGATTCATCATTCTCAGGTAAATTGGAGACCATTGCAGTGCAGGGCTACCCATTCACTCCCATGTCTATTTTGGTAAAACATTCACATCTGATCCCAAATATAGAATTACTTGGTCCATCTCGTATTCTTCGATCTGCGCGGTAAGTCTCATTTCATGTCCTGTTGGCCCTCATTTTTGGTTCATTTTTTCTTAAGGAAACTTACTTAACTCTTATATTGTCCTTCCATTTTCCATCACATCCACCTCATTTTGATGTATTTTATTCACATTCAGATACTTAATTTTAATTTTGCAATTTCTAGAAGTTTTTATGAAAATTTAATTTCAAGTGCAATTTTTGGGCAAAATTAGAAATTCCCGTAATAGCTATATGAACGTCATATTTGCAGGAAACCTAGGATTGAGCTAGATACATGTATGGAAATCTTGGGAACTAGGAATGTACTAAGTCCAATTGGTTCAGTCAAAACAAGCTAAATGAGGCTCGGTCAAAGCTGGTCAAACAGGACCAGTCACCTAGAAAATCCCTAGGAAATAGGGCACTTTTATAATTTTATGAGATTGTCCATATTTTTAAAGATAGATTGGATGGATTCGACTTCGATAGATGGATATGAGTAGATATAGTTGTTAGAGATACTTTATATCAATTTGTTTCATGATCTTCTATTTAAAGCCAAAACTTTGAAGGCTTATGTATATAGTTTTTGTATAACTTGATGCTAAAACATTTGAATATTTCAAGCTAATTTGAAGAACTTTTTCTACTTCCATTTTGTTGTTCATTTTTGTGGATGAGTGACTGAATTTTCAGTAGTTGATAACATCCTCAAGTGTGCAAGGCAAGGGTGGAGGCCACCCACTCCAAGCTAAGTACGCTTCATTGTTAAACTAGCTTAATTTTCATGACCTAGTTGCTTCAGAGTTATTTACTTGTTTTGTTTCAAATTTTCTTACTTGAATTGATGTGTAATGACTTATATTGCTGATGAATCTTAGTTTTTTTATCACTTTGATAAGAAGGAACAACAAAGGCTCAAGTTGAATCCTCCTATTGAATTAATGAATCAAAACTAGAATTTATCTTTAGCGTGTTTACGCAATTTTATGCAATTTCAATTTTCTAACAATAGCATAATGATGAGTGAATTATGATGAGGAATACCAAATATCTCTTAAGTTAGGAGTCTCCTGCATTGTTTATTCATGCATCTTGAGCTATTGTTAATTAATGAATTTTTATTTCTATTCATTAAGTGATATTGTAGAAGAAGGACACAAATGGATTTCTTAAGTTAAAAGCCACTTCATCTCACATACATTGCAAAAGTGAATTAGAAATTGTATAAATAGATTTATATTTGTAATATGCACTTTCTTAATTCCTCATATTTCATATTCTAAGGTTGGCTACATCTCATATCCATACATTGTTGACATGCCTCCAAGTTTTACAAATCTGGATTGATAATAAATACTTGTGTTAATTTGTGTTAATAAATTAGCTCAACATTTTGGCACTGTTTCGAAGGAGGCATTCATCAACATAGTCAAATAGAAGATAAAGACAAAAACTCTAAAAATTTGATAAAACAAAAAGAATAAAAATTCAGTTATGTTACATTTTTCTTAGTTATGTTTATTTGTGCCTAGAAATAGAGATCCTAAAGGTAGTTTTATTAAACAAAACCCCCCATCAATAGAAATAGGACAATCGAAACTAACCACACTGATTGCTGGTGAACCAACAATCGAGGAATTAGAAGAAACACAAAGAACATGACAAAGATTAACTTTAATTGAAAGACAAACCTTGTTATCCTGGGAGGTGAAAAGAAAACAAACTCCAAAAACAACAGCTACTTCAGGAAAACAAGAAGAAATTGTTAAAGTAAATCATCCCATTTTTGAATCCATAGATCAACCTATTTTTGAACAACATGAGTCTCAAGTTGACATTGAAATGACTGAAGCTATGACAGAAGAAAGGCACAGATTTGTTATTTTAATCCTGAGAAAAGACTTGAATATGAAAGACAATAAAGAAAATGGAGAAGACAAAGAGAGGAAGAAGAAAAAACAGAAAATGATAGAAAGTGAGAAGAGGATAGGAAAAGAAAAAATGATAATGAATAGGAAAATGTTGGTGATCTGGAAGCTACTTTTGGCTTTCAAATATTGGATATAAGTACAATATTAGGAGAACATGTGCAAATGAAAAATATTCCACGTTTTGTATTGCCTAACTTTTATGGAATGTCAATAGAAGATCCTAATTCATTTATGTTTGAATTCGACATCTTGCTTACGGATACATAGAGGACACACACAAGCTTTGTCTCTTTCCTGCTACTTTGAAAGTAGCAACCTTAAAATGGTTCATGGGTCTAGGAGAGTGAATAATAACTTCATGGGATGAGATCAAGACAATATTTCTTAAAATATACCAAGACTATTGTAGGCCTAGGGACTTGAAAGTGTTGGGTGTGGAGGTTGATTATCTTTTGTATTCAAAGGTATTGCTGCATTGGACCCCAGTTTGTAATGGGGTGACGAGACCACTCGTAAAATATTCACTAAAGGGGGGGTCTAGGGGGGTGGCTGTGACCTTTGGGAGCCCCCCCCCCCTGGCAGGGGGATCGAGGGCAGTCCACCCAAAGCTAAAAATAAATGTAAAATTTCCTTGTAAAATGTTGTAATTTCGTAGTCAATCTGGGTCGTTCATTAGGTGGAGATATGATGGTAGAAGTTATGTTTAATTTAGGGTTTTTTTTTCCCTAGAAGAAAATCCGTCACTATATATGAAGGAATTGTATTACATCTATGTATATCTGTATTATGAGTGAGCAAGGAAGAAAGAGGAGATTAAGAGCGAAGAGGGAATTACAATGGATCTGCTATAAGTTTTATCTCTTCAGTTTGTTGGATAATATAAAAGGAAGGATTGGCTATTTCTTAGTGGATGTAGCCAAAATTGGGTGAACCACGTATATTTGTGTCTCTCTTGTTTTATGTGTTTATATTTCTTCAATATTTTATGTGTTATATTGCTCTATAATATATAATTTTCTAACATAAAGAGGATGTTTTTAGAATGACACAACAAGAAGACAAAAGTTTAGAAGAAATCTTAGAAAGATTTTCTTATAACCTACAAAAATCTAAACAACACTCGCTAAACCAAGAAACCATTCGAACAATATTTCTCAAGGGTATAAGAGATGAATACCTTGACATTCTAAACGTAATGGGCAAGGGTGACATTTCAAACTTTCCATTTAATGAAATTGCATAATTATGTAAAAATATTCTTGAGGAAGATCAAAAGCTAGAAGAAGAGATGTTAGTTCGAAAGCAGCAAAATCAACAGCAGGAGGAGTAACAAGAGCAGAGATAGGAAGCCTACTAGAAAAATTCAAAATTGATCTCCTAAGTACATTAGGGACACAAGTAGATTTTCTAAAAGCAAACAAAAAGAAATAAGAATAAGAACAAATCTTAGCAACCTTTTGTCCCAAATGTAGGAAAAAACATGCATTAAGAGAATGTCCTTTAGATAGTGTTCAAGTATGTGGTCTTTACACAGAAAATCATTCAACAAAAAATTGTCTAAAGTTGAAAGAATTGCAAATGAATCCAATGGAAGAAGTATAAGGAACATAAGGTTTATATTATGTGGCACCAAGAAGGCCTTGGAAACCAAGGATTCCTTAACAATTTACTCAGAAATTCCGTCAACAAAACTATCAATATCCTCCTCAAAACTCTTGGAATACCCCAATGCCATGGCAAGCTTGGCCTCCACAACAATATCAAAACCAACCTGCACAAAGTTGGAGAGGATATGGTTATGGAAACCAACCACCTCAACAAATGTATCCTCAACAATAACAACAACAATACCAGCAACAATACCAACAACCATTCCCATACAAACAGTTTCAATAATATCCATAATCTAGGCCATTTCCACAACAGAATTCCACACCATTACTAATACAACCACAACAACTACAATTGCGTTAAAACTAGCCCAGACCAACTCAACTACCAACACAGCTGGTGGCAAATCCGAACAATAAAATGGATAAACCTACATACAATGTGGAAGAAGCAACATATTTTCCAACATACTCCATCCTTCCCATAAATGATGTCCATTTAAGGCCTGGAAAAGTACTTCATAAAAATTCTCCTCCGATCATAGAAGAACCAGCTAAACAAGGAGAACAACCTCAAACATCACATTAAAAAAAAACAAAGTTAGAAAGGAAAAACTATCATAACTCAAACACAATCCTATCTAGAGAGGTTAGTAGAACAGAAAAAACAAATAACCCTTCCTAAATTTGATATTTTGGATGAATTGAAAAATTCTTATGTAAAAATTCCTTTATTGCAAGCGATCAAATAAAATACCAATTTATGCTAAAATAGTAAAGGAATTATGCATCAAGAAAACTGGTAAAAAGAAGAAGGATCCTACTACAATCCAAGTCATTGGAAAATTAGCAAGCCTCATGTCTACAAAGACAATGGTAGAAAAATATATTGACCCTGGTATCCCTATGGTTACTATTTTAATAAACAATTTTTCATTTCCAAACACATTGATAGATTTGGGAGCAGCTATAAATGTAATCACTACAAAGGAAATGAAACATTTGGATTTAAAAAACATTAGATCTACTACTAGAATCTTAGAGTTAGCAGACATATTTAAATTTATACGAGAAGGAATATTAGAAGATATCATAGTCTCTTTGGATTCATGGGAGTATCCTATAGACTTCCTCATTTTCAGCCAAAAACAAACTTGGGAGGACATCCTCTAATCTTAGGCAGACCGTGGTTAGCCACTGCTAATGCATTTATAGGATAAAGATCTAGAAGTATGATTATTTCACATGGATATGAGAGAAAACACATCACACTTTATTCTCCAGCACAATCACCTTCTTTAGTATCAATGATTGAATAACAAGAACAACAACAAACTAAATTAGTTCTAAGTATTAACCAAGTCTTTGATCTTAGAGAAGAAGAGGAGAATGAAGATCTATTGGATCTTTTCATCTCAGAACCAAATATTTCAGAGAAGATTAGAGGATCTCAGTAAGAAGCTGAAAGTAATCTTTTGAATCAGTGTTTTCAAGAAACCTGTACAATTCATTCACTGTAAGAATACTTCACAAATATTTTTCCTATAAACAAAATTACCAATTCAACAATAAAAACAACTGTGATATATCCAGGAAAACATTTTAACATTGGTAACCATTTATAATCATCATAAGAGTAATAGGTGATAGCATTACTACACAAATACTCAAAATATTTTGCCTGGGATTACACAAATATGCAAGGAATTCATCCCAACACATGTATCCACCATATCTATATAGATGACTAGATTAAACCAGTAAGGCATCCTCAAAGGTGAATGAACCCCATGATGAAGGAAATAGTGAAAGAAGAACTACAGAAACTACTACAAGTTGGGTTCATCTATCCTATTTCCGATAGTCATGGGTTTCTCCCTTAGTAATTGTACCAAATAAAAATGGGAAGTGGAGAATATGTTTGGATTATTAGGAATTAAACAAAGCAACATTAAAAGATGATTTCCTGCTACCATTTATTGACCAAGTCCTAGACTCATTAGTTGGGCCTAAATTATTTTCCTTTCTAGATGGGTTTAGTGGGTATAATTAGCTTAAAATAGCAATGGAAGACCAAGACAAAACAACATTTACCTACCCATGGGGAACCTATGCATACAATGTTTTTCCATTTGGACTATGTAATGCACCTAATACTTTCCAAAGAGGAGTTCTTGCAATATTTTTTTATCTGATCCATGAATGTGTAGAAGTCTATATGGACGATTTCACTGTATATGGAAACACATATGACGATTGTTTGAAAAATCTTGAGAAAGTTTTGAAACGATGCATAGAGACAAATCTATCCCCGAGTAATGAAAATTTTCATACGATGTTAACAGAAGGGATAGTCTTGGGACACCATATTTCTTCATCAGGAATAAAGGTCGATCCAGCTAAAATACAAGTAATTGTGAATTTGATGCCACCTACAACTCAAAAGGAGGTAAGAATTTTCTTGGGTTATGCAGGCTACTATAGGTGATTTATAGAAAACTTTAGTAAAACAGTACAACCTCTATTCGAATTATTTGCAAAGGATGTTGAATTCCAATGGACAAATCATTGTCAAAATGCATTTCAAATATTGAAAGAAAAACAATCAATTGTCCCCATTCTTCAAGAACTGAATTGGTCTTTACCATTTTATATTTCAACTGATGCATCTGATACTGCTATAGGTGCATCACTTGGATAGAAAGAAAATCTATTCAATTACGCTATATACTTCATAAGAAAAAAATTAACACCAGTAGAATTGAACTACACAGTCATAAAGAAAGAGATGTTAGCTGTAGTACATGCAATAAACAAATTCAGACATTACATAATAGGATACCAAGTGTTTATTCACACAGACCATTCAACAACCAAATACTTAATGAATAAAGCAATCACAATTGGCAGAATAACAAGATGGTTACTTTTAATGCAAGAATTTAACATTACAAGTCAAGATAGAAAGGGGAAAGACAATCAAGTAGCTAATTTCCTTTCAAGGCTTCACACACCCAGTGATCCAAATCTTGTTCCAGATAATTTTTGAGATGAACATTTGTTTTAAATAACTCTAGAAACACCATCGTTTGTAGATATAGCAAACTATTTATCCTTTGGGAAATTACTAGCTCAGTTCACAAAGAAACAAAAACGAAAAATCATTAGAGAAAGCTCTAGATACAGTTGGGTGAATGGTGATCTGTTTTATACTAGCTCTGATTTAATAATAAGAAAATGTGTTAGAGAAGACGAAATACTAGAAATTTTGAAATCATGTCATGACGATCCATGTGGTGGTCATTTTCCAGACAAGTGGACAACCAACAAGGTGCTACAATTGGGATAGTACTAGCCAACTATATTCAAAGACTCAAAGCCTATGTCAAGAGGTGTGACAGTTGCCAAAGAATAGGAAGACCAATAGTATCAGATGAAATGCCACATAAGCCATAAGTTCTCATAGAACCATTCGAGTAATGGGCTCTGGATTTTGTGGGACCAATAAATCAACCATCAAATGGAAAGAAGTACATCTTGGTATGTACAGATTATGTAACTAAGTGGGTTGAGGCAAAGGTAGTAGTAAGAGAAACATAAAATACAGTGGTCACATTCCTCTTTGAGGAAATATTTGTTAGATTTGGGGTACCAAGACAAATTGTAACTGACCAAGGCACAAAATTAACTTTAAAACTTGTTCTATATCTTACAGAAAAGTACAAGATCAAACACAGAAAATCAACACTGTACCATCCTCAAGCAAACAAACAATTGGAGGTGACAAATAAAGTCCTAGAAAACATAATGACAAATACCGTACAAATGAATAGGAAGGATTGGTCAAAAAAGTTAAGAGATGCACTATGGGCATACAAAATAACATGGAAAAACACCACTGGGTTTAGTCCATACCAGATAGTGTATGGAAAAGAATTCTTACTGCCCATAGAATTTTGAATACACACATTCAAGTTAGCAACAGAGTTAGGACTACAATTGTCTGAAGCACAACAACAATGGATAATGGAACTGAACCAACTTGATGAATAGAGACAACAAGCAGTAGAACACACAACACTAGTGCAACAATAAAGAATGAAATGGCATGATCGATTCATCAAGAATGAGACATTCAACAAGGGGGATCAGGCATTACTGTTTGACTCCAAATTCAAAGATTTCAAGGCAAAGTTTACAACTCATTGGCTAGGGCCATATGAGATAGAAGAAATCTTCGATAATAGAGTTGTTTAGATAAAAACAATTGATGTAGAGTCTATGTCATTTATAGTAAATGGACATAGGCTTAAAGTTTACAATAACCCTATCAATAAAGAAGATTTTGTGAAACAACTAAAAAAGGAGACAGATCTGGAAGTAATGGAATGGCATAGCCATATGCCTTCCAGTACCCTAGAAGAGGAAGAATATAATAATAATAATAATAATATGTTTGCTAGTGAAACCAAGCAACTGGCACCAAGCAAACAGGAATTCATAGAGGAAAACCAACTAGTTCTAGCCTGTATGAATTCACAATTTTTTTTTTAATCTCACAACAGTTTGATTTTGCAGAAGAACCTACAAAAAAAAACAAGACTTGAGGACAAGTCTTCATATAAGTAAGGGGGAAAGCCACAAAACAAACTTAGTTGAGCATCTCAAAGTTTGAGCAACTGAATTGATGACGAAACTGCTATTGTATTGCAGAAGGGATCTAAAACATTATTGAAACCACTGAGCAGAAGGGACCTAAAATGTTAGGAAAAAAACATGTATATACTGCATAAAAAGATACATGACAGTAGGGACCTCAGTTATTATCAATCGATTGTAGATGGGACCTGAATGACATAAACAATCAATGGACCTAAATCAATGAAGGATGCAAGAATAGGAAGCAAAAATAAAGTTTCTATTTCAATCCATATTGGACATTTCATCAAACACATTTGACCGGAAGACATCATAGGGAGTAAAAGTACTATGAGTACAAATGTTTGCTCTTGAAAATTCAATTTTTTCTTAGAAATTTTTAGAAACATGTTAAAATTAAGTTAGTACCTGAAAGAATAATTTTACTTACGTCTTTATTTCACTACCCTCATCTTATTATTTTTACCTACATATTCCTTTTATTACCCTCATCCTATTATCCTATTCATAACCATTATCCTATATTTAATACTATAAAAATCCTCCAAATATTTATTTCATGTCCTATATTCATATTCCATACTGCATGTACATATTCCATATCCATTTGATTTCTTAACCAAAAGTTTTGTTTGAAAATAAAAAAAGGATCAAAATAGAGGGTTCAACAATTGAAACCCTAGAACCTACACAACCAACTACAACATTAGTATCATGGAATTAATTTTAAAACATGACCTAAATATGGCCATTTTTAAAATTAAAAAGAGATATATTGAAATAAAAACATAAGGAAACATGCACATTATAAAAATATAAAGTGGAAATGATTTATTGTAATAAGTTATAATAGAGCATAAGGAATGATACTATTGAAGTGACAAGGGTTATTATAATAAACATACAATCCAAATACATGTTATTATAATAATCAAACAATGCAAATACATGTTATGAATGCTTCAAAGGAATAAATCATAGGTAATGGAGAGTACGATGACAGTTGAATGGAGACAAGACCATAAACCATGCAATCAAAACTATTCAAATGGAAATCAAAACACAATGCATAATGAATACAAGCCAACTATAATGAAACATATGGTTTGAAAATAATATGTTGGCATAAGTAACGTATTAGTCAAGTTCAAACAATGAATGTTGTGACAGTATTAAGGAATGGTATGCAGGACAGTTGTGATAGCCATGATGGACTGAAGGATGGCCATGATGGAATCCATTAGAGCAGGTAGATGGTTAAACGAAATTTTAAATACAAACAACAGAGGTTGCAAAACAACACCAAGAGTTTGCATATAATATGTTATTGTATACACAAAGTCTGCGATTGTATACATAGAGTGTGATGAATATCATCCCTCTCCACCATCATAGCCATTTTGAAGGCTCAGGGAGAGTGACAAAATATTTCAGAAGCATTTAGCATATGGTTGTGAGCATGAGATGAGTTTGAGTGAGGAAACATGAGAATAGAGGAAAGTGCACCAAGAAGGCAAAGACAAAAGATATAGCGGTTGGGGATTGGAGTAATAAGGAGGAAATCCAGAGAAGATTAAGAGATAAGCCGAGAAGACTAACAGAGAAAGTGGAGTTAGTTAAAAGAAATCTCATGCAGAACAAGGTAAGATCAAAACTTGATCTCCCTCATTGAATGCAACAGATGGTTATGCAAAAGCCATGGATTCTTTCATTAAAATAGAAGTTAAACTTTGAGATAGGAAAGCACTGCAACTTTTGTTGTAATTTGTCATTAGCTGTATTTGCCATCAATCAAGGAATATATGTTTTGAACCGAAGTTTAACAAGTGGAAACCATAATAAAATGTAGGCTGGTTGAGTTAAGATCAAAGTAAAATCAATATAAATGATTGTAGCCAGGTAACTCTAGTTGGAACCTCCATGTTCACTCATTAAATCATCGAATTGAATGTTTGATTGTAGAAATAAATGTTTTCGTTGAGCTTGAGTAATGAAATGAAGTGTTTAGTGTAGTTTTGAATACATAAACACAGTCTTTTCTTGAGATTGAATAATGAAAATAGAGTGTTTAAAGTGGAGTTTTGAAAACACATGTTGTCGCCGAGTTAAAACAGAGAGTTTGATTGGAATTCTGATTGCATAAACACGTTTTGGGTAATGAAACAGAATGATAAGTTAAGGCCTAGTCATGAATACATGTCTACACCAAATTGGCCAATGAAACAAAGTATTGAACTTGCAAAGAAATGCATAAAACAAATGGATTCGTTTAGTACACAGTGAGTTCAAATAGCATAAACCATGGTTCAGATATGTAAACAGTGAGTTCAAATTACAAAAATTGTGGGTTGACTAAATAAACAGTTAATTTGAATGCACGGACAGTTAATTTGATTGCATAGACAGTAATATGAATTGCATACACAGTGGCATTAATTAGACAAACAATAAATGATGAAATAACTCCAGTTTGATATATGAACAGGATCTGAATAGTGGTGTTTGACATATGAACAAGTTAGGAGAGTGACAAGGAAAATCGAAAGAGGAAAAAAATCATGATATGATTTTGTTTTAAAAAAAAACAAAGATCAAGTTCAAAGTCTTCTCTTATAAACAATGTTATGCATGAAAAGGAACACTTTGTTTGTATGGGTAGAATAGGGATGTGATAATAAGGGATAGAGCTGAGAGTGGATTTTACATCAGAAAATGTAGTTTGTTTTTGTTTTTCAGTCACAAAAGTTAATTAAAAACATTGGTTCGTTGATGGAAAAAGGACAGAGACAAAAGGAAGCTTGGTTTTATCATTCTAAAGAATAATAAGAGAGAGGTAAACCTTCTACAAACTGAATCAAAAAGGAATTGTATTCATAAATGATTGTTATTTGTGTTGTTAAAAATGAAGTTAATGACAATAGAAGGGTATATCCACTGGCTTACAGAAAACATGACCACAAGGATAGAGCCAAAATTTCAAATACACCAATGAAAGAAGGAAACAGTAGAAAATTTGTTTCAAGTAGGTCTTATAGGGTTTTTACAAAGGTTCAATGGTCATAGTGAGGGGATAACCAAAGAATTTGTGAATAACTATACTCAGGAGAAAACAAGGGTAGGGAACCTAATCATTCCAGTGACTCGGGAATACATTTCCCAAGCATTAGACCTTCCACTAATGGGGGGAAATTATCACAGGGGTCTACATTTCAAGGAGAGAGCATGGACTTTCTTCTTGGAGAAAATTAGGAAGGGAACCTTTGATAGGGCCAAAGGTATACCCCGGGAGTGGTTCAATGAGCCATGGGGGGGACTGGTCTTGATTATTTAGAAATTATTCACTTGTGATAGGGGATAGAGTGTGGCACACTTGTATCATGTTAAGCTCCTCCAACATATTAAGGGGGAATTCAAAATAAACCTACCATATTTCTTCTTCCGAAGTCTCATTAAGATGATAGAATTAGTAAGAAATGAGAATAAACCAAGGGAGGCACAAGTCTATCATCAGGGGCTCATAAAAATACTTGTAGAGTATCAAGTTAAGACACATGAAATAACTTAGAGAGATTTTTAAAATCAAAACCAATATCAGGAACAAGTAATTGAGGGATAGAAGACAACAAAGCAGGAAATCAAGGGCATTAAGACTTCACTACTTTATCCTAGAACGAGGTCTAAGAAGGAAAGCACAACTTTCATGGTTGAAAAAGAAAAATCCAGCATATCCACTCCTAGGAAGCCTAGGAGGAAGAGCCTAATAGAAACAAGTAGCAGGGACCAAGAAGTACAAATTGTAGAAACATGTTCTACAAAGAAGCACGTAGAGGGTATAATTAAGAGACTAGTGAAAGAAGCTCTAGAGAAAGACTTATTTTGATGATGTGGAAACAACATCATTTGTAAAAGACACACAAGAACTTGAAAAAGAATTACACTTGAGCAAAATCAAAGAATTAATAGACCAACTAGAAATAAATAAGATTCTGGAAAAGCACTTGAAGAAGGAAAACGAGGCAAGTAAGATGAGTAATGAAAAGTTAGTTAAGGAGAATGAAAAATTAACTGAAGAAATAGGCAAACTAAAGAGAAAGAATGACATACTTTGCAAACAGGCATTCAAGTGGATTAAATAAAAGAACACGTGGAAAAACAAATATGAAAAATAGAGGGTCAAGGCTACTATGTATAAAGAAGAACACATCATGGGGATAGATTATCTATTAGAGGAAGCACATTAGGAGGCATCAGGGCTAGGAAAACGATACACGGTAGGGGTAAGGAGATCCAAGAGGAAGAAACAAGCATTAGGACATGCTTGAAGATCAACAAGAGGAAGATGTTGGCCCTAATTTTTGGTTCGGTTTTTCTTAAGGAAAGTTACTTAAATCTTATATTACCTGTTAGGTTAGGCAGTAACTCCATGAATTCAATTCATTTTATTCCTTCAGGTTGGTCTTTATTATATACATGAGGGAGAGACTATTCACTTCATCTCCTGATGACTTTTCATATTCTTTATTATTTATTTACATTAATTACATTCACCCAATCCTGATGATTAGGTGTCCACATTCCCCCCCTTAATCTGAAGGGATGTTGGTGAGTCCAAGCATCATTCTGAATCATTCAATCTTTTCTCTTCCAAGTGCTTTGGTGAAGATGTCTGCAATTTGCTCATTAGTGGAACAATGATGGAGATGGATTGTTTTGGCATCAACATGATGTTGAATCAGATGATATTTAGTTTTTATGTGCTTCGTTCGATCATGAAACTTTGGGTTCTTGGCCAAGATTATTGCAGAGGTATTTTCAATCATGAGTGGATTTGATTGTACTTGTTTTACCTAAAAATATTCAAGAATTTTCCTAAGCCACACAATTTCTTTTTTTTCCTCAGCTACTACTGCATATTCTGCTTCTGTTGTGCAATCTACTGGAACTAATTGTTTGTGTGATCTCCAGGAGAAAGCTCCTGATCCAAGACTCGTAGCATATCCTGAAGTAGATACCCCAATTTCTTTGTCTCCATTGAAGTCTAAATCAGAGTATCCAATCAAGCTGAAGTTGTCCACCTGTGTATACTTGATTCCAAAGTCTTGAGTTCCCTTCAACTACCCTAGAACTCTTTTTGCAACAAACCAATGTCCCTCACAAGGCTTTTGCATAAACCTGGAGAGGATTCCAATAGAAAACGAAATGTGTGGTTTGGTAGTAGTTAGGTACTTGAGACTTCCTACAAGTTGTCTATACTTTGTTGCATCCTCAAATTCTTTTCCTTCAATAGATGTGAGCTTTAAGTTTTGTTCCATTGGAGTAGTAAAAGGATTGCATTCTGTCATTCCAAACAATTTTAACAGATCTCCAATGTACTTCTTTTGAGAAAGAAATATGGACTTTGGATGTTGAGTTACTTCAATACCAAGATAGTAATGAACATAGCCCAAATTAGTCATTTCAAAACTTTTCCCCAATTCCTTCGTTATGGATTCAATGTAGATTTCTTTGTTCCTTGTCATCAAAAGATCATCTACATATACCACAAGATATACAACCATTTTGCCAACTTTCTTGACAAATAAAGTTGAATCATCAAGATCACAATGTTTGAAATTGAGTTTTAGAAGACACTGAGTTAGTTTTTCATACCAGGCTCGTAGTGCTTGTTTGAGGCCATACAAGGATTTCACAAGTTTGCATACTTTATGTTCATGTCCTTCCACTGCAAATCCTTTGGGCTAGGACATAAAAACATTCTCTTTTAGATCTCCATTCAATAAAGAATTTTTTACATCCATTTGATGGACTTTCCAACTGTTCTAAGCTGCTAGGGCAAAGAGTGTCCAAATGGTAGACCATTTTGTTGTGGGGGAAAAGGTCTCCTCATAATCGACCCCTTCCTTCTATGCAAAACCTTTTTTCACAAGCCTGGCTTTCTACTTGTCAAGTGAGCCATCAGCTTTATACTTGCTCTTGCAGACCCACTTCCATCCAATTGGTTTGGTTCCTAATGGAGGATCAACCATCTTCCAAGTGTCGTTCTTTGTGAGGGCATCATACTCCTTTTGCATCCCTTCATTCCATTCATCATGAGAAGCAGCTTCTTTGAAGGAATTTGGTTCAAAATATGTAGACAAGTTCAATCCACAATCATAAGAAACATCCATATCAACAGGTCAATTAGAGTCATATACATCACCTCCATTTTGTCAGTTTGAATTTCTAGTTCCTGTCTTTCCAACCTCATCAGGATGAAAAATTTCAAGTGTCTTTGTCGACCACTTTGGCAGACCTTTCTCAAATAGTCCAAGCTGCTCTGCTAATTGAGTTGGGACTAAATCAAGATTGAGTCTCCCAATTCTATCAATTACATCACTTAAAATATCATCCGTTGTTGGAGTTTCATGTGGGGAAGAGTGTTCTTCAGAAGAAGATTGTACATGTTGATCTAGTATAGGAATCCCCCCTTCAAGATGTGGAATCTAATTATCAAATTCTTGAAATCATATTTCATTTGTGAATCTATCCAAGTGATCAAGTTGCTGCTCAACAAGATTGTCAGTTTTGGATGATTCAAGAAAAATTACATCTCTAGATACAACAAAATTTTTATTCACTTCATCGTAGAGACAATATGCTTTGGAGGTGTTTGAATACCCTAGGAAGATACACTTATGACTTCTTGCACCAAGTTTTTTTCTATGTACCTTTGGTATCAAGGCATAACACATGGAACCAAAGACCCTGAGATGCTTTACCGAAGGAACGTTCCCATACCACATTTCATATGGAGTCTTGTTTCTAATAGCATTAGAGGGGCATCTATTCTTTATATATGAAGCACATAGGACAACATTAGCCTGAAACATTATCTTTACATTTTTGAAGAAGAGCATGGATCATACCATATTTAAGATTTTCCTATTCATTCTTTTAGTTACACAATTCTGTTGGGGATTATAAGGCACAGTTGTTTTATGTTTGATCCCATGTTGGCGAAGATAGTTTTCAAATTCATTTTATGTGTATTCTTTTCCATTATCAGTGTGAATAGACCCAATATGACATTGTGCATCATTGTTAATTCATTTATGAATGTTCTTGAATGTTTGAAAAGCATCAGATTTGTTCTTCAATAAATAAACCCAACACATTCTGGTGTAGTCATCAATAAATGTCATCATATATTTATTTCCATTTGCAGAAGGAATAGGCATTGGAAAAAAGAAATCTGAATGAATGAGTTCAAGTTTTCTATGTGCTCTTGAATGTGAATCATGAAAAGACTGTTTGCTATGCTTTCCTAGAATGCAAGCATCACATTGCCTAAATTTCCTACGAATTGTAGGAAAACTAGCAACACCATTTTTCTTCAACAAGCGAAGGTTGTCATAGTTCAAATGTCCAAATCTAGCATGCCATAATAAACTTGATGGAAGTGTACCTTCTTCATAATGAGAATTATATGAGAAATTTTGTGCATGAGCAGAGGTACCTTGCAGCTTGAGAAGGCTTTCTTCTTCTATTCCCCTCATGACAAGTGAGTGGTCAGATGCTCTTCTCACCTCAAGCTTGCCATCAAACATATGAATGGAGTGACCTTTCTGGTGGATGTGAACCAAGGACATCAAGTTTCCTTTCAACTGTGGGAGATATAAAACATGATGTAGAAGAAAATCTGGAAGACCAGGCAATTTAAGCTTGATTGTGCCAAGCCCTGATTGCTTGATTTTTGATTGGTCTGCAAAGTATACCGCTCCATCAACATTGTCAGTAAATTCTTCAAAAAACTATTTTCTATGGGTCATGTGGCAAGTTGCTCCTAAATCAAGCCACCAATCATTTTTCCATGAAGCAAGTGAAGCATTAAATAAATCTTCATTTACTCCAATATTACATTGTGCCAAAACATAGTGAGTGGATCCAGGTGCTTTACCTTTGTCTGTATCATCAATTTTACCTTTCTGTTGGTTTATTTTCTGCTCAATTTTGTCCCAAGGTAACTTGCACATAGAGGCATCATGTGACCCATTTCTTTTGTAACGTATGTAGTGCAAATCTACCTTTTCTCCTTGAGAGTGTCTGCCCCCCCTGCCTCTGAAATATCTTCCTCTTCCTCTTCGACCACCTCTTTCTCTTGAAGAATCTTGAGCAGGATGCTTGTCTTTATGAGCAAGGCACACAACTTCTTCAGAACATTCAGGGGTTGTATTCTTTCCAAAATCTCTCTCTCTTACATCAAATTTTTTCGCAAGAGAGTCAAAGGTAATGTCTTTAATATTTCCATTTGCTTGCAATGACTCAAGATAATTGGAGTAAGTAGGATAAAATGCCTTGAGAAAAGTGATAAGAGGAATATCGAATTCAACCTTACTGGTTTTGATATCATGCATTGTATACTTTACTTCAAATGCAAGAGCAAGAGGATCATTATTTTGCAATTCAAGAGTGATGAGTTTAATCATGAGTTGAACAAGTTCAAGTGTAGAATGTGAGTCATAGAGTTATTTCAGCTTTTGTAAGGCTTCAAAAGTAGTGGAATATGACGAAATATGGTGACTCACCTCTTCACTTATAGATGTTGTAGTTAATGCATAGACTTTGATGTTCTTATTTTCCCAAATAGCGAGCTCTTTGTCTGAGGTAGGTTGTTTTGGCTCTTTGTCTCCGCCTCCAATTCACACTCCTTTCCACAACTCATTGAAAATGAGTGTGTGTTTTATCATCCAAGACCACTCAGGATAGTTCTCCTTGCCAGTGAACTACTTCCACAATGGATATGATTGAATGCATACTGTAACAAAAAAAACTGCTGCTGCAAAATTTTACTCCTAATGGGAAAAATATAATTCTCATATGATAGGACAACAAATTCAAATGTCAATTAACATTCAATATATGGTGAGTAACGGTGAATATATATGGTAGGTAGTGTAAATATAAGGTGAGTAAAAAGGTAATACACAAAAATGTGCATCAAAAGTGTACCAACGTAATACCACTCCTGCGGCACTCCCTTTGCTTTATTGTGTTCAACAAAAATTTAACCTTGAGGCCTTGTCTTGCAAATTTTCAATCTCATATCATATTTGGGAAACCACGGGTAACCACACCAATTGACGGTCTTTAAAAAGAAACCACATTGTGATGATTGTATACATATGTAGGGAGAATGCACCATAAACATACACAAAAAAAAAAAATTGTACACCTTGGACACAAAACTATACAACAGAGGTATATATAAACAACATGATACCATATAACATTCTGACACCAACAGTGTTCCAATACCGAGCGTGTAGTGGTCCTTCATGCAACACTCCCTCACACTTCTGGCATCAGAATTAGAACTCAATATAGTCTGGTCACTATGAAGCCATGCTACTGTTCAAATAAAAAATACAAAGTATTTTCTCATGTCCTCCAGTGATTAAAAGGGTTGCACTCTCAGAAAAAGCACATGCTCGAACAATGTGCTTGTGCACAAAATAGTGCAACTCATCTCCTATCAAAGCATCCCATATTTTGGCACTAAAATCAGTTGATCCTAATGCTGCACATAAAGCATGATTATCAAGACAATAGCACACTCGCAACGACACTCTCAACAACACACTCAGGTGTGCATTCTTGAGGGATATGGGAAACACTTCGATTGGTCTCTGAAGGAAAAGTAATGGAAGCTAGAAATATAACCAGAGAAATCTTGTTTATTTAAGAGCATAAGGGCTTCAATACAGAGATGGTTTTGGAGTTTTCTTTTATTTTTTTTGAAACTCACAGCAAGACAAGGATTAGGATTCTTATGTCTGCCTCTAATGATTATGACTGACAATTCCTCCAACGCCTCTCGAAACATCTAGAAGGTATTATGCAAGGAAGACATTATAGTAGAGCAGCACATCATATAAAAGGTCAGTCAGAGAAGAGGGCGCAAAAAATTATTGTGGCTGAGAGCCCAGAGAGAAAATATGGCAGAAAACTGATACAGGGATTTACACAAAACTTAATTTTGGGAGTTGGCTCTGATACCATGTCAAGCCAGGTAGTAACTCCATGAATTCAATTCATTTTATTCCTTCAAGTTGGTCTTTATTATATACATGAGGGAGAAATTATTCACTTCATCTCTCGATGATTGTTCATATTCTTTATTATTTATTTATGTTAATTACATTCAGCCAATCCTGATGATTAGGTGTTAACATTATCCATCCATTTTCCATCACATCCACCTCATTTTGATGTATTTTATGAACGTTCAGGTATTTAATTTTAACTTTGCAATTTCTAGAAGTTTTTATGAAAATTGAATTTCAAGTGCAATTTTTGGGCAGAATCAGAAATTCTCGTAATAGCTATATGGATGTCATATTTTCAGGACACTTGTGCTCAAGCTGGATACATGTATGGAAATATTTGGAACTAAGACTGAACCAACTCCAATTGGTTTGGTCAAAAGAAGCTAAATCAAGCCCAGACAAAGCTGGTCAAATAAGACTAGTCATCTAGAAAATCCCTTGGAAATAGGGTAGTTTTATGATTTTATGGGATTGTCCATATTTTTAGAGATAGATTGGATGGATTGGACTTAGATAGATGGATATGAGTAGATATAGTTGTTAGAGAGACTTTGTATTAGTTTGTTTTATGTGTCTACTATGTAAAGCCAAAACTTTGAAGGCTTATGTATGTAGTTTTTGTATAATTTTATGCTGAAATACTTGAATATTTGAAGTTAATTTGAAAAACTTGTTCTACATCCATTTTGTTGTTCATTGGTGTGGATGAGTGACTGAATTTTTGGTAGTTGATAACATCCTCAAGTGTGCAAGGAAAGGGTGGAGGCCCCCCACTCGAAGCTAAGTACACTTCATTATTGAACTAGCTTAATTTTCATGAGCTAGTTGGTTCAAAGTTATTTATTTGTTTTGTTTCAGATTTTCTTACTTTAATTGATGTGTAATGATTTATATTGCTTATGTATCTTAGTTTTTTTATCACTTTGATAATAAGGGACAAAAAAGTGTTCAAGTTGAATCCTCCTTCTATTAAATTAATGAATCAAAACTAGAATTCATCTTTACTGTGTTTAAACAGTTTTATACAATTTCAGTTTTCTAACATTAGCATAATGATGACTGAATTATGATGAGGAATACCAAAGATATCTTAAGTTAGGAGTTTCCTTCATTGTTTATTCATGCATCTTGAGCTGTTGTTAATTAATGAATTTTTATTTCTATTCATTAGGTGATATTGTAGAAGAAGGACACAAATGGATCTCTTAAGTTAAGACCCACTTCATCTTACATACATTGCATAAGTGAATTAGAAATTATTTAAATAAATTTATATTTGTAATATGCACTTCATTAATTCCTCATATTTTATCTTCTAAGCTTGGCTACATCTCATATCCATACATTGTGGACATGCCTCCAAGTTTCACAAATCTGGATTGATAATGAATACTTGTGTTAATTTGTGTTAATAAATTAGCTCAACACGACCTGTCCTTGTCTTATGCTTTTTGATCTTCCGAACTACATGCAGTTCTCTTCGTGCGGTCCAATCGCATCTGTTGATGAGCTCCTGTGATCCTTTCACAACCTTACTATCCTGCAGCAACTTCATACCAGTTTCTAAGAAAGTTGTGAGCATGGAGGGATCCATTTGCAACTCAGACTAATCTTTGCTCGCTGACGTGGAGGCCTCAACGAAGCTCTTCATAGCTTCCATGAAGGTTTCCTGAGTGGGCTCCAAATCAAACTCAGCTTCTTTCATCCGGGATTTATGAACCCAAGTATTGTCTTCCAGCCAGGGAAAATTTTAAGCACCACCCTAAATTTATATGTATAATAAATGGACTAATCCCCCTGATACATAGGAAAGTGGGAGGTGATTTTATCAATAATATAATATGTATATATAATTTTTTTGGGGAATCTCTCACTAGATTATATTATCTTCTACAGTGATGGAGAATCTTCCATTGAATTATAAAATCTTGTAAGATCTTGGCAAATATTTTATTGAATAATAAAACATTGTGAAGTCTTGGAAAATGTTTTGTTAAAGTATGAAACCGTATATGATAATAAGAAAACATATTCATTAAACTATAATATACTAACATACATTTTTATAAAAAATAAACATAATTTTCTTTTCCTACAAACAATGTTCCAAGTTTCAGTGACCGTGTTTGTCAAGGTTATTACAGTACACTCTTTTGTATCCTTCTATTAGTTTTGATAATATTGTTGAAAATAATACTGAGAGAGGGGGAGAATCAGTATTATCTAGTCCTTTTAACAATTCTTCCTTATTTATACTTTGAATTATTTTTGCATATCAGTACCATAAAACAATGAGCATGAACAAGAAAAACAGACAGTCACATCAAAGAACACCAGATATAAGGTGGAAACCCAATGTGGGTGAAAACCACCTGCTGCAATATGTCTCTATCTTCTTTCAAATTAGAAACTCCTTTTACAATGATCTTGTACTGGTGCAGTCCTTTACCAGTACGCAGGCTGCAACCTGCAGAGAGCTACAACTCTCTCTCGTTTTCCAGTCTCTCCTGGAAGGGAGCTACAACCCCCTACTTCTTTTCTTTCAAGGACCACTTTTCATAAATTTTCAAACTGGATCCATAAACATCAAATGATCATCAAGTACCAGTAAGTCACCCAGATAACTAGATCCACAATAATAGTAAACTAAACCCAGAACACCTTATCAACAGAAAAAATCAGTCAACAAAAGATCTTAAGACAAATACGCAATTTCCTATTCTCTGGCCTGCGTCGCTACGCACTTCACCTTCGGTGGTGCCGCGCTCCTCCGCAGCTACGCCTTCTGTGGCGCCACGCACCCCCGCAGCTGCGCCCTCTGTGGCGCCTCCGCACTGCGCCTTCGGTGGCGCATCTGTGGCGCCTCCGCACTGCGCCTTCTGTGGCGCCTCTGTGGCGTCTCCGCACTGCGCCTTCTGTGGCGCCTCTGTGGCGTCTCCGCACTGCGCCTTCTGTGGCACCTTCGCATTGCGCCTTCTGTGGCGCCTCCACACTGCACCTTCTGTGGCGTCTCCACACTGCGCCTATTGTGGCGTCTTCGCACTGCGCCTTCTGTGGCACCTCCGCACTGCGCCTTCTGTGGTGCCTCTGTGGCGTCTCTGCACTGCACCTTCTGTGGCGCCTCTGTGGCGTCTCCGCACTGCGCTTTCTGTGGCACCTTCGCACTGCGCCTTCTGTGGCGCCTCCACACTGCGCCTTCTGTGGCACCTCTGTGGCGTCTCCGCACTGCGCCTTCTATGGCGCCTTCCCACTGCACCTTCTGTGGTGCCTCTGTGGCGTCTCCGCACTGTGCCTTCTGTGGAGCCTCTGTGGCGTCTCCGCACTGCACCTTCTGTGGCGCCTCTGTACTTCCGCAGCAGCAGCGTTCCTGAGATCACACTTCATAGATTCGCTTTCCACTTCACTTTCATATAGATCGAGCTTTTGAAACAATAACCCAATATTTCAGATCTTAAGATATTCAACCCAAAAGCATGCCCAAGCCAAATGATCTCCTTTGCTTT
>APFE030585208.1:110891-126385 GCA_000404065.3 Pinus taeda | reverse complement strand
CACTAGTGTATTTTTTAGTTAGACTAAATACAACTAGTTCAACTAAGTCAAACTGAACACAACTCCATCAACTCCTCAATCAACTCCACCAAACTCAATCACTTGAGTTCTAACTAAAGTCCATCACGCAATAGCTCCACTAACCCATAGGAAAAGCGTATTTCCTTCTGGCAGTTGCATGTGCCACATCCGTAGCTCGAACTAAAGTGCTGCAAGAGGATAAGATAATGTTTATAGTCCAAATATTATTAAGAGCTAACAATATTCGACTGTTCTATTTTTAGATTGGTAGTCTAAAAATAGACTCCGCCCATATGTCTAAAAATAGGGGTCCATATATTTTTACCAACATGACCAATCATCCACAAATAGCATCCTGCAACTCATAGACCATGATCCATATGTCTAAAAATAGACTTTGTGCCAAAAATAGCCTGCGGGCCCACTTAGTGAAGGCGACTTCTTTTCACTAAGCTCCATCATCTTGTTGAATTTTCAACAAAAAGGTGAGAGATGTCAGAATTTTCCTAGGCTTAGTTGGATATTACCAAAATTCATTAAAGATTTCAGTAAGCTAGCCTCTCCTTTGTTTGGCCTTTTGGGCAAAGATGTTGAGTTCATATGGTCTGAAAACTATCAAGAAGGCCTAGATACCTTGAAGAGAAAGTTAGTAACTGCCCCAACTCTCAGAGGTCCAAACTGGGCCCTACCCTTTCACATTCACACAGATTCCTCGAAAAAAGCAATAGGAGCAACCTTAGGACAAATTTATGAAAAGTTGCCTTATGCCATATACTTTATAAGCAAAAATTTGTCAAAGGCAGAGTTAAATTACATAGTCACCGAGAAGGAACTCCTAGTTGTTATGCATTCCTTAAACAAATTTAGACATTATGTCATAGGCTATCAAACCTTCGTGCACACTGATCATGTTGCAATTAGATATTTGATGAACAAACCAGATGTAAATTCTCCCATTATTAGATGGTTTCTTTTACTGCAGCAATTTGACATAACCATTATTGATAAGCCTGGTAAAGAAAATGTTGTTGCTGACTTTTTTTCTAAAGTAAATTTTCCTATAGGTGAAGAAGGAATGGTGGATGACCAAATGCCAGATTAACATCTGTTTGCTATTTCAGTACTCTCTCCATGGTTTGATGATATAGCAAACTACTTGGTTTCAACACAGTTTCCACCACACCTGTCCTCAAAAGAGAAGAGCAAGAGAGTAAGTAAAAACACCTTTTTCACCTGGATTGGGGGTAATCTCTTCAAAATTGGCCCAAATAAGATCTTGAGAAGATGTGTCAGGGAGGAGGAAGTCTTTGACATTCTCCCGACTCGTCATGATGGGCCTTGTGGAGGTCATTTTGCAGCAAAGAGAACTGCCTTCAAAATATTGGAAGCAAGCTACTATTATCCCACTCTTCATCAAGATGTGAGGAGATACACCAGCCAATGTGATCGGTGTCAAAGGATGGGGAAACCTATTCCAAAGGTTGAGATGCCCATGCAACCTCAAGTGAGCTTTGAGCCATTTGAAAAGTGGGGCATGGACTTTGTGGGTCCTATTAGCCCTCCTTCAAGACATAAACAATACATCACTGTGTGCACCGATTACCTAACAAAATGGGCAGAAAAAAAAGGTAATCAAAGCAGCAACAGAGGAAAAAGTACCTGAGTTTTTGAGAGAAAACATATTCTACAAGTTCAGGTATCCAAGAGAATTGGTCGTAAATCAAGGCAGTTAGTTCATTTCCAGTTTGATTGAAGACTTCCTCACACATCATAAAATAAAGCACAGACTTCCACTCATTACCATCCACAAGCCAATGGGTAAGTGGAAGTCACTAAGAGAGCTTTGGAAGGAATTCTGACCAAGGTAGTGAGAAACAGTAGAAAAGACTAGGTGGACAGATTAGTTGAGGCCACCTGGGCCTACAACACAACATGGAAGCCCACTACAGGCTTCGCACCCTATGAACTGCTCTATGGGAAGAAGTATTTGTTGTCAATAGAATTTGAATTCAATACACTAAGGATGGCAACTTAGCTGGACCTAGACCTCATCCATGCACAGAAGGAAAGGTTACTCCAGCTCAATGGATTGTATGAACAAAGATTGCAGGCCCTTCTCCACAAAGAGGTAGTTAAGCTTCAGAGGAAGATATGGTATTACAAAAATATCAAGGAGAAGCAATTCCAAGAAGGAGATTAGGCATTGTTCTATGATTCAAGGTATAAAGACTTCAAAGGCAAGTTGAGGACAAGATGGTTGGGACCCTACACTGTGGAAAAATGCAATGACAATGGTTTAGTCCTAATCAGAACCATTGATGATGAAGCCATCCCCATGCTTGTCAATGGACATCGGTTGAGAATTTACAAGAAGCCCCTCTCCAAGTGAGAGTTCATTGAATATTTGAATAAGACAGTGATGGTAGTGGAGCATGTCTTAGCCTCCACTTCACCCACTCGCTGAAGGAAAAGAAAAAAAATAAATAAAAAATAAGGACTCAAGTGAAAACCTCCATGAGGCGCTTGAAGTCCAATCATTGGGTTGAAAACCTCTCCTGAGGTAGCCCAGTGATGTCAAAAAAAAAAAAAAGAGAGAATAAGGTTCCTAGGTGAAAACCTCGCTTGGAGGCGCTGGTGGGCTCCAGTATTGCAGCAATAATGTTGCAACTCCTGGAACTTCCTTCTTTACTTTTATCAACCCGGTAGTTCGTAACAAACTTGGAAGCGACGGTGCTATATGCACAAGTACTAGCTCTTGCCACGACTGTCACTTGATCAGCTGGCACAATTCCACTAGGAGCTTAAGCCAAATTCTATGAGCTCTTAGAAGAATCTTTTTAACTGATGGACGAACGCTAATCTCAAAGGAAGCTATTCTACTTGTGGAAAGAAACTGAAAGCCAAAAACGAAATGCAAACCCTAGCAAACCCTAATTCTACCAGCTAGCCCTACTGATGCAAGCTACCGGAAGAGATTCCATTAACTTCTAGGAAGGTAAAATGCATGTGTCTAAGCTACTTCTACAGTGCCATCTGAAAAAACATCTTTTTTGTATTTTCGGATAAGTTGTCAAAATTATCATGCATTTGCTTTAATTGTTTCTGGGTGTGCAGAGGTGGATTGGCGAAAGGAAACAATTGTAGGAGATTGGGAAGCTTAGAAGAAGGCCTACGGAGTCCCTAACACCCTTCAAGAGAGTCTCACAAAGCTTGGGTATCGAAAAACCACTTTTGTGAGCTTCTACAGGAAGTCTGCAGGGGTTCTACAAGATGTTCCAGAATTTCTACAGGATGCTCTGTATTTCTACAGGATATTTAGAAAGTGGATTTTAGAGAGTTGATTGGTGAATAAAGGTGGAGAAGTGGGTATGGAGGTTGGATAAAGGTGTGAGGAGGTCTAGGTTTTAGTGGATGGAGTTGAGGAGTGGCGAGGATGGTTGGATTTGTTCAAGAAGGGGTAGAGCAATGTTGCATGAAAAGATGGAAATTAGGTCAAAGTGAGGGAACGTGGAAATGGTAGGCAAGGATCCGAAGTAGAGGGTGGAGCAGGTAGGTTGGATGGAGTACGAGCAGATGGATAAGTAGTACAAGTGCTCTGCAGGTTATTTCTCAAAATGAAACAAACAAAGGCTTGGAAAAGCGAGGACCTAGTTACTTTTAACCTAATCTGACCTAGATCACAGCAAAGAAAATGAACAGAGTTTATTCGCAATGAAATCATGTGAACTAACCATGCAACTAAGCAATCATAAACTTGAGCATTTAACCACTACTGGTATCAACTTCTGCAAATGAGATTTCTAACACTAATGATTGCATGACAAAGCAAAAACAATGTTTTTGGTGGTAGCAAGGTCACCTTGGTCCAAGCTCATGGTCCCATTGAGGGAGAGGTGAGATCAGAGGTGCTTGATAGCCTTTTTCTGAGGATCCTTTCTGTTATGAACCTATCAAATCAACATAAACATAAAAAGCCTATCTAATCATCAATAGTGACCTATGTAACTAAACAAAATGTTAATCTACTTAACAGAAATCAAAAGACATCAAAAGCATATAACAATACACGAAGGAGGCCTTGGCACTTGGGTTGGGCCTAACCCTAAGAGCTACAGGCTCCTAGGGAGAACCCATAACTGATACCAAATAAGATTTCCTTCCATTATTCAAAAAATAACCATGTCACAAGAAGTTGTACAACAGTAGCTACAAAAAATGATCTGAGAAACTAGCAGCACTATGGTGCAAGATACAACTGCTCAAAAAGTAACCTACGAAGGCTGGAATCCTTCCTATTTATGCCTATGAGGGTCTCCAACAGCCCTCCTTGACTCAAGGGGCTCGGTTGCTCTAACTAACAGTGCTTAGTTACTTGACACAAGACTGCTCGACTGCCTTTGGAAATCCATTTTGGTGGCTTGTGAACTCCGAGATGAGGGTGGAGATTTCGAGGAAGGGGCCATTTAATGCAAGACACCCTTCCTAAGAATCCTCACCTTTGTTTCTTCATGCTTGGCTGTCATCTGGCTAATAATTGCTTGGCCTTGGTCCAAAATTGTCCAAAAATGTACAACAATCACGTGTTAGCCTTCTTGGTCAAGTGACTATCCTCATTCGTTCAATTAACATAAATATACTTCAAAAACATGCATGAATTATGAAAAATGGTGGATTGACAAAGAACAATTAGGCAAGATAAGCCAAATAAGTTACCCAATTCTAGGGCTTATCATCACCCCCCTGCTAAATGGTTTTCTCATCCTCCGAGCAACTAATCCAGCTCATCATCCTTGATGGCCTTGACCGCCTCTCTCACATCCTAGGCCTTCGCGGTGATATCCTCCTTACTGTCATGAAATCCTGCTTTCTTTTCCACTTCTTCCCACTGCCTATGTTCATCCTCTTCTCTGACACCTTCCAGCAGACCCAAAAGCAAAGGAGGACTAAACTTGAGGCCGATCCAGTTGGCCTGAAGATTCTACATGGACTATTTGTAGAGGGGTACTCTTGCTAAGGCCTCCTTCATCCTGGTTGGGGAGTGGTATTCCCATATTTTTAGGCTGTGGGACAATGTGTTCCACCTCAGTGTGCAAGCATGAACACAGTTGTCCTCCAACAATCTTTCCATATCCTCAAAATGGGCAATGGCTTGAGCTTGTTGTTCAATGTAATTCGGTAGGGCCTGAGAGTTGCTGGCCAAGTGCTGGTGGGCGGTTATTAGTGTTAAGGGATCCTCCGGTTCTGCCTTGATCATTAGTGGTTCACTGAGTTCCCTGCTCATAATATTTCGGACCTCTACTGCCCTCTTTTCTTCATGATTTAGCCAAGAGGCCATGGCCATAAGTTGCACATCCCCTACCACAGTGTTGGGGTCCCATGAGTTCATGTTTGGTAGGGCCAGGTTGCGTAGATAAAACTCTAACAATTTGGCCTTGTCCTCTGATGAGCTACTCTCACATAGAGCCATGAATTGCTGATAATCTTGAAATGGCATGGTGCCCCTTTGGGCCAAGGTGTTGATTTGGAATTGCAACCATTGATCCTTAAGGTACAAGGCGTATGATTTGGCAGGCTGCCTACATTGCACAACCTCTATTACCCAACTAGCCATGCAAGCCAGTTGAGCCTCCTTTTCTTGTATCTGCTACCTTAGAGACTGTATCTCTTGTGCTGCTTGTGATTCCTTCTCCTGTGGCTGTCTAGTCAGCACCTCAATTTCAGCTTGTGCCCCATCTCTTCCTTGTTGTTCATCAGGGGTTTCCTTGTCTGTTGTGGGCTTTTCCTATTGCCCTTATTCTCCCAAGATGCGGCGTCCCTGTAACTGTAGTTGTTGTTTTAGCAGCTCATTTTCTTCTTGTAGCTTGGTTCACTGGCTGCTTTCTACATGCCTCACCATAGCCAATTCCTTCCTTGCCTCCTTGAGTTGTTCTTCTAGGGGACCTATATCTGCCACACCCCTGGATTTGGCGATCTTCATCCAAGTGTGGGTTCTCACTTTCTCTTCTTCTAGTACAAAGAAAAGTGGCACTGCGAATTTTTGGGGAATCACCTTCCTGACGTTTAACAGGTTATAGTAGGAACCCAAGCTAGGCTGGGGACTTGGTTCCAATATCTTCTCAGCCCTTTCTTCTTCCTGTAGTGGTTTGGCTATCCTCTCCTCCATTTTCCCCGTCTCCTTTAGTTTAGCAACATTTCCTGTAGAACCAGCCCAGCGTCCTGTAGAGATGCCATTGTGTCCAACATTTTAATCCTTTCCCTCCAGGTGGATGTCTTCGGGCTTCCCCGCTCATAAGTAATGGATGTCTTTGGAGGAGACCTTTCCTTTTGTTGAGCTGTGGTGTCTTCAATTGTAATTGGCTCCTTTGACTATGGCTGGGGTCTGCTAGTCTTTATCCTCATGCTCCTTCTTGCCTTAAAATACATGGAAGGCTCCCTTTTCCACTTCCCTTTTTGTTTCAGAGACATGCTTAAGGTGGCCAGCACGGCTACTGCCTCTCTGGCCAAAATTTCTGGTGATTTCACCTTTTTTTGCTCTAGTTCCACACTTCCTATAGAAACTGTTTTCAGGCTTCCTGTAGAAGCTATTTCTAGGCTTCCTGTAGAAGTTGTTTTCGTGCTTCCTGTAGAAGCTGCTTTAACTGTTTCGTTCTGCTTTGCTGGATGTGCCTTCCATTTTAATTTTTGTGTGGTTTCTTTGGTTGTGCCCTCCTTTGTGTGGACTTGTTTAGTCCTCTCCATTCTACTCTGCAACCGTTTCTCCCTGGGCGTTTGTGTCATTGTCCCTTCCATAGTTTCAGGCTTTGCAATTTGGCCTTTCTTCTGTTCCTCTTTCTGTCCTTTTGGCATTTGCTTTCCCTGTGTTCCTTTACCACTTATTTTCTCGCTTGCCTCTGTGTTTTCTTTTCCTTCACTACTAGACAAGGTGAGCTCCTTGGCCAAAATTCGAACATCATCATCCTTGGACATGTTTCGGAAAGGCTCCCAGGAGAGGGGGACAATGTAGGTGTGGAGGACATCTTCCACTATGAGCTTGATGAGCCCATGATGGGCTCGTTGATCCGGTGTCCCCTCCTTTAATCTTGTGCCACACTTGATTAATGATTGTAGGAGGAAATAGGGAATGCTCAACTTCTGTTCCTGAGGTAAATCCAACCCATATCTTAGCTCACTCAGCAACCGGAAATGGTAGTCGTAAACAATACTGAACCTCCCCTCATAGGTAATATATTTCATGATCTGAAAACTGACTTCACTCCAAAGAGGATGTAAACTGGCTCTCCGGACCCCATTCTTGTCTTCTGCAAGATGTTACTCAGGTAGGAAGAATTCCTTCTTGGCTTTCTGGCCCAATTCCCTCTCCTACTTTCTCCAGAGTATCCCTAGTGGCAGCCCAGTAACCCGACTAATGAGTGCAGGGGTAAGCTTGAGGGTCAACCCTATGAAATTCATTGTGGCCAATGTCTTTGACTTAGGCCATAGCGACATTAAGAATTCCTCTGTAATCTCGTCGTCCTAGCCCTGAATTTTATCACAAAGGGTCATCCAATTGGCATGGGTGAAGAGGTTCACCACCTCAGGATGTTCACACAATTTACTAGAATCTGAGGGTTCCTTCCTAATAAATCCTCCTAGCATGGTGAGTGTACTTTGTTCTCTGTTCTGATTAGAAAGGGAGTGTGGGTTGTGGCTTCCTCTGTGAACCTCATGAAAGGATCTTTCAGATGTTTCAAATTTTAAATTTTTCCAGTCCTCTGGTTCTAAGGCCTTTACTGCCCAAATACTCATTCGTTCGTGTAGGTAGAAGGAAGAATTAGGTTTCCAGGGCACAAAGCTCAATTCTCATCCCCAGCACACATACAGCCATATGAATTCAAATCTTCATGCACAGGTTAGCCCTCACAGTGCTTTGACTTTATTACAGGGGAATTTTTTTAATGGGAACCTTGGAGGATGACACAAAACCGACTGAGAATTCCGTGTTACACACAGGCAACTGATATTTTTAACTCACAGGTAGACTTGTCGCTATTCAAAACAATTTAATTCACCACCTTTCAAACATATTATGCATGAGAGAGTGTGTTTCGAGCCTACCTCTCTTAGAACTCCAAACTTGAAGAAGAAAATTTGGGCTTCTCTTCTTCGGAAGGATATACCATACTTCCTGTAGAACTCTTGCTAGCTGCTGGAGGGTGTCACTGCGCCTCTGAACGAGCTCGGTACACAGGAGAATTTTGAACCAGGTTGAAAAGCTCGGTGGAGGACGATGGGTTAACAGACTGTGGGAGCAGAGGACGTGTACTTCGGCTACGAATGTTGTGGGTTCAAATGAATCAGTGGGTGGTGAGCGTCTTCAGCCAAGCATCTATGAACTGTGGCATAATTCATGGTGAGGGGGTGAGGTGGCCGGACTGAACCGTTAGCCCTGTGTCATGGTCATCATTTCCCTGCGTGTCCCTGGCCGCCATTACCTCCCGTCCACCATTAACCGCCGCCAACACTGCCAGTCCGCCGATTTTCCCTGACTGGACACTCCACACGTGTTAGCTGCACATCTCATCGGTGGGTTTGAGTGTAACTAGGCTTGTTCGGATCCCACGAAGCTATCTAACTGGCTGAGGGTGGCTAGTTTGACTGGTTCCCGATCTTCATTCAATCTGAACCATGTTCATAGACATGCAATTTTTGACGTATAGTTTATGCATTGACGAATGAGTTAAACACTTACCTGCGTGGACGTGGACGTTTTGTGCAAAGCTCAGGTCTCGGAACTACTGCCTCACTTGCTGCTGCCTCATGCACGGGTGCTAGAACCCATTTTCTCATTTGTTGAAGTGCATGCACAATTCTGGAACCCGGTCCTTCAATTGATAACTTTGCATGCACATGATCCATCTGGTTGCAGTTGTCGAGGGTGTTTTCACATCCGAGAGGAGCCTCTTTCACGTTCCCTTTTGCGATTTCAACTATCCCTGTCTCCAGAGCACATTTTCCAGAGGGATCAGCTGCTACAGGATTCCTGTAGGATGTCCTGTAGCTACTTCTCCTCCTGGGATGTAGGCTTAAACGAGCAAGGTTATGTGACTGGTGCGGGATTCGGTTGATGGTGGGTCCAGATGGGATTTGACAGGTAGGGCGAGCATGCCATTGCTGTTAGATTTTCCATTAAAAGTTTTTCTATCGATTTTGAGGAAAACAGGGTTTTTTTCTTATGGCTGTGCAGGAACACATAACCAGGTGGGTGATGGAGGTATAAAGAGATGGAACAGGGTGCCATATGGTGATTGGTTGAATAGAGGGGTGGCTGCAGGTCTCACAAATAGATTCCAAGCTTTAGATTCCCTTCCAAAATTTAATTTGGCTCGCCTGAAGGTTCTACAAGATGTTTCCTGTAGAAATACAGAACTTCCTGTAGAAAGCCCTGCAGACTTCTTGTAGAAAGCCCAGAACTTCCTGTAGAAGGTGGAATCTCGACCTGAATGTGATCAAATACTAGGAAAGGTGAGTGGCCATGGAAGGAATGTCTGTAGGGATGTCCTGTAGCCTGGTATGGACCCCTATCCTCGTTTTGCGTGACCCTCCTTACCTGCAATGTATTCCCTGCAACCTGCAATTATTCAATGGAAATTAGGTTTATTTTTTCTTTTTCTCTCTCTCTCTCTCTTTTTTTTTTTGAAAACAACTAGGGCACGTCATGGAGGTTTTCACCCTAATTGCCTGCCATGGGCGCCTCCAAGGGAGGTTTTTGTTATAGACATTTTTGGGCACTTCAACCCTAATCACAAATGTCCATAAACTAAGAGCTCTTAAGTCCCTAAAAGCGTTGCTTCACTGCCTAAAGGAACAAGGTCAACTGATTACATCATCTCCGAGAAGTTCTCCACTGAAAACTGCTCATAAATGGTCAAAACTGGACCATACTGAAAGCTCCATGCAGAGGGTGCGATGCATATCACCTTTGCAATGTACAGGGTGCGATGCATACTGTTTTTCTCCTTTGTAGGGTGCGATGGTCGGGAATGGAAAAATGGTAGGGACCAAAATGCGAGGTGGAAGATCATGGAATCTTCCAGAAGCTTCCCCTCTGACACTTGCCACTCCATTTTCGACCAGGGATGAGTAAGAGATCTTCATTCTCCAAGTGGAAGTAGAAACTATCAGAGAGAAGACACTAATCAAGATCCCAAAAGATGACTCACCTCTCTGTAATCATCTATATATGGATCCCTCATCACAGAGATCCAGAGGCTGGAATTTTGTAATCTATAGAGAAGTGTTGTCAGTATTCTTGTGTACATTGACAATGTTGGGTGATTTTGCTTTGCTTGAGGTGAAAGAAGGGCTTCTTAGCTGGAGGATGATGCTGGGTTAGAGCTACTCATGGTTGTAATCCTGTTGCTACTTTTATCTGAATAAAGCTATTCTTGTTTCCTTCCACATCCTGGTATACTTGTTTATATATGCTTGTATATGGTTAATGTACATCTGATCCTACATTATTTGTGAATTTAGATCATTTTTTCTTGCATAGTAGTATGTTGCTGTGATTCCACAGGTCCTTTTGAAGCTGAGCAGACAAAGAGCAGGCAGCAAAACTATATCAAGAAGGAGAGGGAATCGAGCGCAAGACTCAGGTTGGCCCTCTTCGTTCTCCTCTCATCTATTTTCATAAAAGGAATCAACATTAGAATTTGATTGTTTGTTTCAAGATAGCCACACATATTAGTGGGAATAGTAGCATCCGTGTGGACACTATTCTCGTATAACAAAACGGCGACTCCGTTGGGGAGCGACTAGATTACTTGTTAGCCTATCTATCCTTGTTTCTTTTATAAACATACAGACGGAGCCTGAAGTCAAGCCAGCTAGCCTTCAAACTGCATTTGTCATACAAATGCAAAGTAGATTAATGCTGCTTCAGTCAATCTCCGGGTTTTTGTTCATAAATTAAACAATAGATCTGCAAGCAATCTAATTGCCCTAAGTAGTGGCTTTAGTAACCTCTCAAATCACCCCTGTGTTTTTTACATATATTGATCTGTACTTATTCAGCTTAAACACCTGAACTAAACTGCAAACTGTGGGTGAAGTCTCGTTCAGAGTCTTGCACAGTAACCATCGCACCCTGCCTTCAAGGCAACCTATATGCATCGCACTTCCCGAATGGAGTAACTGCGCTGCATACTGAGTTCACTATGTAACAGGTGCGATGGTCAGGGAGGACTGATTTTACCCTCTGACTGTGGATCTTTCTCACTGTTTTCAATCTTATTCAAAGAGTTTTTGCTATCTGTAATCAGTGTGCTTCTGTGAATACCCCCTTCTCTAACATTATTCCACCTCCTTAGTGAAAAGAACTATAAACATTTTCTATGTATTGTGCGTCGTTTTAGTTCTCTTTTGCAAAAAGTAGCATAGTCGAACTGTCGTCTCTAGATCTGAAAGTGTCGTAGTTGTCGTTTTCAGTTTTAGAAAGCAATTCCATTGTTTCAGATAGTTGATTATACGGTTACTATTGCATAAGATTTGATTTACTAGTTTTAAAGTGTCGAAAAGCAATTTCCATTTCAAAATCGCAAAGTGTCTCTCTTGTTTTCACTTCGTTTTGAAAGAGAATTTTGTTGAGTACAGTCGCTTTAAATGTATTTAGTTTTGCACATAGTTTTCTTAGTGTCATTTACACATTAAGGGAACTGAAAACCAATACATGCATGTGCATTTGCATCTTGAATGCTTGGTTTGATTTAGGACTATGCATATTAGTGTGTGCTCTGTGCTCTGTGAAGAAACGATGCTTGACTTTCTTCCCCTTAGTAGCTAGGATTTTCATTGCTGAAAGAAGATAAAACGCCTGTTTATCATCTTAGACTGCATTTAGGAATTATACATACATCACTTGGTGAACTTGAAAGGAAAATTGTTAACCAAGATCAACTTAAAATAAATCCAATGAATCTAACAACGCTTTGGAACTTAATGCACAACATCTAGAGGTCTAGGCTAGAGACGTATTCCAGCATCATAAAGCCTGGTAACTGTTACTTTCAGTGCTGGTTGGGTGATTCCTCCACTCTGAGATGGAAAGTGCCAGTACAGACTTGTGCTCCCACGTACCTTCGCGTATATATTGGGAGACCACAATAAGATGCATCCTTTATCCTTAGGAAGCCGTGTTTGCCACCCTATCGATCGTAATGCACCGAACACAGCATTCGGGAAGACTGACTGCCATACTGTAAAAATTATTCTGCAGTTTTACAATTGGTTTGGTAATCCTCTCTACCTAGATCTCCAGAGAAGTCCATTTTGCTCCTTTTTAGACTCCTTAAAGGAAAAGGTCCTTTGAGCGCTTGTCACTTCAAGCTCAATAAAAATTGAAGGCGACTAGAGTCATCTTTTGTTTTTTCTCAACTCTTTAAAATTGACAAAACAAGTTGTGTCCAAGCGTCTAAAAATTTATTTTAGTTAGAATAACGTCACAAATTCCCTCGTTGATCTTCAGGTTGAGAAAATGGAGTCTACCAACCAAGGATTTCCCCGTGAAGAAAATCCTAGTCCCTTCCTATCTTGGGGAGATGTTGGTCCACCCCATATGGCCACTTTGTCACTTCCAGGATTGACAATTGGTTTGCCGGTCTGGCTCTTCTCTACCTCTGTCGTTCATAATCCCACAATTCCTGAATAGTCTAACCAGCAACTAGACGACACTAGAGTTGCCTCCCAACCTTCTACTTCATCTGATTCTCCTTCTCCTCCTTACTCTTTGCTTGATAAAGCCGATAAAGCTAAAAGTCAAGTAACTGAGAAGAAGAAGAAGCAGAAAGAGAAAAAAGAAAGGAAGAAAAAGGAACCAAAATCGAAAGGGAACAACCAAGTATCGTCTAGCAAAAATCCGCACACCGCACAGTCAAAACCTAAATCTCCTTGTGTCATTTTCAATGGAGACCACTATCACCGAGATTGTCCCCGCATCCCTCAGACCTGAAGGGACTGGTCTCCTCGTTTGCACAATCCGGTAGCATCAACCTCTGGCAATCATGTTGAATGTTCATCGTCAACCAGTGAAAGTGAAGCATATGGACAAAGAAGGAATCCTAAACTTCCTTTTAAGTTATGTGAAGGTGATCACGCCGTCCACCGTTGTCCCTTCCTTGAAGAGGCTAAAAGAGTTTTAGATAATCGTCCCGTTTCACCGTTACGACTTCCTCCTATATATCAAAAACTCTTGCCGAGCCCTCCACCGGTTGAAAATCCAACTGGCCCATCCTTGTGGTCAGCTGAAGCACCTATCGTCGAAAATGAACCCTCAGAATCCATACTAGACGAAATTCAAAGGGTCGATACGGCAATTGACCTGGTATTGCCTTCAGAGTGTTCATCTTCGAATGATACCGTCACTGAAGAGAAAGAGAACGACACCGTTCAAATTATTTTCATCAACACTGACTCTGATGAGCTTGGGGGTAGCCCTCCCATTCCTCTACTGCAGGAAGGAAGTTCATCAGAGTCCTACCCGGCTGTCTATTCGGTCCCACCACCAAGCAACCTAGTTGTTTCCTTCGACTGGAATCTACTAGGCAAACCTCGTTTGCCAGCCAGTGTACCATTCAGAATCATTGTACAAGCTTACAGAATGGTCATGGTTGGTACCATCATTGATGAAGGGGCTTTTGTGAGTATCGTTTCCTCAACTGCTTGGAAAGTGCTTGGTTCGCCATCGCTTTTGCCTGAAATGAGAAATCTAACAGGGCTCGACAAGGGAACTAGTTGACCTTTAGGGATCCTTCCAAATGTGCCCATTACTTTGAGAAGGAAAACTATTCACATGAATGTTATGGTAGTTCAAGGACCTTTAGATTACAATCTAATCCTTGGACATGACTACATTTATTGCATGGGAGCCATCGTCTCCTCACTCTTTAGAGTAATGTGTTTTTCGCACGAAGGTAGAATGGTCAAGCTCATGGACCAAATGTCATTCCCCGGATCACACATCACAAATAGTCAAATGTCGTCCCTAAATGGTATTTTCACGCAAGAAATGTCTCATCGATCTCCAGTCCGTCCACCTGATGAACGCGAGTGATTCAGGAAGATGTGACTGAAACCCAGGGGGCATGCACCCTGGTCTGCTTTGGCAGAAAAACTCAGGGTATAGGGTAGGTTTCAGCGAAGGATATATGACTAGTCTGATACCCGTCCGTATAGGAAAAGGAGATTAGACCGGATAAGATACCTCCGTTAGAAGGTAGGCCTTTCCCGATAAAAAAAATGTTTTGTCTGCAAATTGAAGGGTAACCAGGAAACTCTACTTCGCTATACCTGGGGGCATGCAAACCTTTTGTAAGAAAGCGAGAAATGAAGAGCTAATGTTAGCTCTATGATTCCGCTAACTTCAACCGTCTCGGCTGGGTGAGTGGCCAGAACCATTCACCTTTGCAGGGGCAATCTGCGTGCTAGCAAAGTAAAGGGAAAATTGTCCTACCTAGCCTTGGTGGTGATATTAGTAGTTAAATGGAGAGGCGTAGTTGGTCGTTCCTAGCGTGCATGAAAGAGGCTCCGGGGCAAAGCTTCAAAAGGTGCAAGCTCCATAGAAAATGGCATCTTGAATGAGACATTCTTATCATACGATTGGCGAGCAATGTTGTCGCAGAGTTCAAGCTCAGTAAAAAATAAACTCTCCACGAGCAGTTTTAGCGAATAGTTCAAGCTCATTAAAAAATAAACATAAGTCATGAGAAAGTGTTTCTCCCCGCGTTTAATCTCATTAAAAAATGAACAAGTAAATAACCATTGTGAATGCCTTATCGCCAGCTTTTGAGCCTTTGGTCATGTTCTTGCCATCACCTCCACTCTGTTTTTAGCCGATCATTCACCCCCATATGATTGTTTACCCTTTGAGGAACATCTGCAAAGAGTGATTCTGCTAGCCATCCTTGTAACACTGTCATAATTGGAAAATTCCAAATCTTACCTGGAACTAGCTGCTACTCGAAACTATCACTCGTTCCTCAAAAACGAGTCTTTTTTAAGCTCTTTTCACCTGACTCGTAAAATATGAAAAGATTTCCGAGCAATTGGCCTCTCCGGCTCGTTAAAAGGCATCGGAAGTGCTATCCCTCCTCTATATTTAATATTTTTGGACCTGAGGGATTATTACACAAAAATATTGAGCTCTTGTCTTGTTCGGCTCGTTAAAACTATCGAAAATTCATCCCTTTGGTATTATTTTACGCTTTTTCGGACTTAATGGATTACAAAATGAAAAATAATCTTCGAAGTATTCTTTTCGTTTCCTTTAGACTCTCTAAAATTGAAAGAGACTAAGTTATCTTTGTTGTTAAACTCGTTAAAACTAAATAGCGACAAACTCATCCAACATGACGAGAACGAGTTTCACTGTCGCTAGGCTCGCTAAAATATAGCGACAGGTTCGCCCGAAGGGAGGATTATAGAACAAGCATATGTTATCC
>APFE030585208.1:90863-110773 GCA_000404065.3 Pinus taeda | reverse complement strand
TCACTGGTCTTCACCATTGGTCCATCACACCATCCATATTTGGGGTTAATGCTACCAATCCATCGTTAGTGTCGCCGATATGTTCAAGAGAAGTCATTCAGACAATTCACCTGTGTCTCACCCACTACATTACATTCATGCTTCATTCCTTCATGACCGCCACCCTGAACCCCATATTGTCAATTTGTTTTCACCTCCAAAATCATTTGCTTCGTTCCGTGTTGTTGATGTGGGATTCATTAAGGCCCTCCTACAACGGGTCACTTCTTGTCGACATCAGCTCATTATCCAAGAAGTTGACTTAGGAACAACCCTTTCAGTACTTTGAAGCTTGCATGCCTTAATATCAAGTTTCTCACTTTTGGCGATAGGTTTACATCAATGGCCTTCGACCGAGAGATTTTGCGTGGTGTTTGACGCCAAGTCGTTTTTCACACCACGTAAATTGTACCATAGTACCTTCAGGGTCATTGTCATTATTGGTGATTCCTCTCGTGCCTATTAATAGCTTACATCATTGGCTGGTAATCAGGCGATGTCTTTCCATGTTCGACTCCAAAACATTTTTCACATGGATCGACTTGTACTCTGAGTGAAGATTGGCTGAGTTTTGAAGACCCCGGATCTAGTTTCATCCATCTGGGCTGCGATATATTCAGGAATATAAAAACATCCAGTGTACATCATTGCCGAACAAATGATCATCCAAATCAAAGGATGATGTGTCCATATCATCAGTCTGCCACACAGACGATCGTTTGTCCTATGTACATGAAAATGAGTTTATAAAGCTGAGCATGGGAATTCCCTCCTCAGCTAGATCATGAAAAAATGTTGTCGAATAATGTATTGTATTGTATCTTATTATAGGTCGCCTCCCAGCTCAGAAAAACTTCAGATTCTCATAGTAAAGCATTTCACCCGACATAAAAAAAGATTAACGACCTCATGCTTTAGGGGGCAACTGTTATAGACATTTTTGGGCACTTCAACCCCAATCACAAATTCCCATAAACTGAGGGCTCTTAAGTCCCTAAAAGTGTTGCTTCACTACCTAAAGGAACAAGGTCAAATGATTACATCATCTCCCAGAAGTTCTCCACTGAAAGCTGCTCATAAATGGTCAAAATTGGACCATACTGAAAGCTCAATGCAAAGGGTGCGATGCATATCACCTTCCCAATGTACAGGGTGGGATGCATACTATTTTACTCCTTTATAGGGTGCGATGGTCGGGAATGGACAAATGGCAGGGACAAAAATGTGAGGTGGAAGATCATGGAATCTTCGAGAAGCTTCCCCTCTGACACTTGCCACTCCATTTTCAACGAGGGATGAGTAAGAGATCATCATTCTCCAAGTGGAAGCAGGAACTATCAGAGAGAAGACACTAATGAAGATGACTCACCTCTCTGTAATCATCTATATATGGATCCCTCATCACAGAGATCCAGAGGCTGGAATTTTGTAACTTATAGAGAAGTGTTGTTGGTATTCTGGTGTACATTCACAATGTTGGGTGATTTTTCTTTGCTTGAGGTGAAGAAGGGCTTCTTAGCTGGAGGATGATGTTGGGTCAGAGCTCATGGTTGTAATCCTTTTGCTACCTTTCATCTCAATAAAGCTATTCTTGTTTCCTTCCATATTCTTGTGTACTTGTTTATATATGCTTGTATATGGTTAATGCACATCTGATCTTGCATTATTTATGAACTTAGATCCTTGTTTCTTGCATAGTAGTATGTTGGTGATTCTACAAGTCATTTTGAAGCTAAGCAGACAAAGAGCAAGCGGCAAAACTCTATCAAGAAAGAGAGGAAATCGAGCGCAAGACTTAGGTTGGCCCTCTTGGTTCTCCTCTCATCTATTTTCGTAAAAGGAATCAATAATAGACTTTGATTGTTTGTTTCTAAGATAGCCACCCATCTTAGTGGGAATAACAGCATCCATGTGGACACTATTCCCATATAACAGAGCCATCATCCTTTGGCTTGGACGAGTATCTGTGCAGCTATGATGTACATTTGATGTCTTTATTTTCCTGAACATATCGCAGCCCGGATGGATAAAACTAGATCCGGGGTCTTCAAACTCATTCAATCTTCGCCTGAAGTACAAGTCGATCCATGTGAAAAGATGTTCTGAAGTCAAACATGGAAAGACATTGCCTGATTACCAGCCAATGATGTAAGCTATTGACAGGCATGAGATGAATCTCCAATAATGATAATGACCCTCAAGGTATTGTAGTACAATTCACGTGGTGTGAAAATGGCACTTGACGTCAAACACTATGCAAAATCTTTTGGTTGAAGGCCATTGATGTAAAGTTGTCACCGGAAGTGAGAAACTTGCCATTGAGGCATGCAAGCTTCAAAGTACTGAAAGGGTTTTTCCTAAGTCAACTTCTTGGATAATGAGCTAACATCAACAAGAAGTGACCCGTCGTAGGAGGGCCTTAATGAATCCCACATCTACGACATGAAACAAAGCAAATGATTTTGTGGAGGTGAAAATGATATGATGATACAAGGTTTAGGGTGGCAGTCATGAAATAATGAAGGGTGAAGGTATTGCAGTAGATGAGACACAAGCTGGGTTGGTGAATTCTCTGAGCGAATTCTCTTCAACATATCAGTGACATTGAAATGGATTGGTAGCGGTAACCTAAAAAATGGATGGTACGGTGTACCAATGGTGATATGACCGGTGAACGGAATAACCCAACCTGACTCAATCATGGTGATGGAGTGAAAGTGTCATGTTCAAGAGCGACCTGCAACCAATAAAGTTTCTTCATGTTTTCTTCCCAATTTTTCCCCAGTCATTTCTGACTAGTACCTCTTTATTTTTGTCAAGCTTGAGGAGGATAACATATGCTTGTTCTATAATTTTCCCTTCGGGAAAACCCATCACTATGTTTTAACGAGCCTAGTGACAGTGAAACTCGCTCTTCTCTGCATGGAAAAGTTTGTCGCTATTGTTTTAACGAGTTTAATGACAAAGAAAACTCGATCATTTTCAATTTTAGAGAGTCTAAAAAGAGTCGGAAAGGAAACTCCAGTAATCCTTTTTCGTAATATAATCCCTTAAGTCCGAAAAAGTATAAAATAATATGAAAGGGATGACTTTACGATAGTTTTAACGAGCCAAACAAGACAAGAACTCGATATTTTTGTGCAATGATCCCTCAGGTCCAAAAATATTAAAATCTAGAGGAGGGATGGCACTTCCAATCACTTTGCTGGAGAGGCCAATTGCTCGGTAATATTTTCATGTTTTATGAGTCAGATGAAAAGAGCTTAAAGAAGACTTGTTTTTTGAGGAACGAGTGATGATTTTGGATAGCAGCTGGTTCCAGGTAAGGTTTGGAACTTTTTAGTCACGACAGTGTAAAGAAGGTGGCTAATAGGATCACTCATCACAATTGTTCCTAAAAAGGGATTAACAATCAAATGGAGGCGTATGATCGGCTAGAAAGAGTGGAGGTGGTGGTAAGAACACGACCAAGGCTCAAAAGTTGATAATTATGCGGTCGCAATGGTTATTTACCGGAGGTGGGTTCATTTTTTAATGAGCTTAAACTCTGGTGGAACATATGCTCATTGCTAGGTTTATTTTTTAACGTGCTTGAGCTTCATGTAAAACTGCTCATACCAATCGTATAATAAGGATATCTCATTAGTAGGTTCATTATTTAGGGAGCTTGGCCCATTCACAACTTTGCTCCATAGCCTTTCATTATGCAAGCTAGGAACAACCAATCATACGAGTCTAAAGGGTTAAGAGCCTACAAACTACGAAAAGAAATGGTCATTTTTCACTTGCATGCAAAAGGTTTGCATGCCTCCAAGTATAGTGAAGTAGAGTTTCCAGGTTACCACACAGAAGTTCTTGCATCCACAAGATGGTTCCACCTGTGTAGCAGATAGAAACACTTCCTTGGCTCTATCCATCGAAATGGACAAAGGTGACTGTTGTCAATCCCATTCACATAACCTTTGATGGGGGAATCTTTTTCCAGACTGATCCATTTTCCTAAATGGACAGGATTCTCAGACTAGTCATATATCTTCCACGAAAACCTACCCTATACCTAAAGTCTTCCTGCCGAAGCAGACCAGGGTGCGTGCCCCCTGGGTTTAGTCACATTCACCGAATCACTTGCGTTCATCAGGTGGATTGATTAGAGATTGATGAGACATTCCTTGCACAAAAAGACCAATTAGGGATGGCACTTGACTATTAGCTATGTGTGAACGAGGGAATGAAAGCTGGTCTATGAGCTAGACCACTCTGCCTTCATGCGGAAAACACGTCACTCGAAAGAGTGACGAAATAATAGCTCCCATGCTATAAATATAGTCACATCCAAGGAGTAGATTGTAATGTAAAGGTCCTTGGACTACCATTACATTCAAGTAGATAGTTTTCCTTCTCAAAGTTATAGGAAAACTTGGAAGGATCCCCAACGGTTGATTGGTTCCTTTGTTGAAGCCTGTTAGATTTCACATCTCAGGCAGAAGCGATAGTGAACCAAGTGCTTTCCAAGCAGTCAAGGAAAGGATACTCACAGAAGTCCCTTCATCTATAATAGTATCGACCATGACCATTCCGTAAGCTTGTAATATGATTCAGAATGGTACATTAGATGGTAGACGGGGTCTGCCTAGTAGATTCCAATCGAAGGAAATGACTAGGTTTCTTGGAGGTGGGGCCGAATAAACGGCCGGATACATCTCTGACAAACTTCCTTCCTGTGGTAAAGGATCAGGTAGATTTCCCCCTTGTTCATCAGATTCTGTGTTTACGAAAAGAATTTGAATGGTTTCGTTCTCGTTGTCTTTGGTTATTGTATCATTTGAAGGTAGACCTTTTGAAGACAAGGCTGGGTCAATTGCCGTCTCGACCTATTGAATTTGGTCTAGTGTGGACTCAGAGGGTTTATCTTCAATGATAGATGCTTTGACTGACCATAAAGGTGTGTCAGTCAGATTTTCAACTAGTGATGGACTCCGCAAGAGTTTCTTGTATCCAGGAGGAAGCCATAGCGGTGAAGCAAGACAATTATCCAAGACTCTTTTAGCTTCATCTAGGAAGGGAAAACGATGGATGGCATGATTGCCTTCACAAAGTTTGCAAGGAATTTTAGATCTTCCTTTTTGTCCAGTGACTTCGTTTTCACTAGTTGACAGTGTACTTTCAACATGATTGTTAGAGGTTGAGGACACCAGATTGTGCAAGCAGGGAGACTAGTCCCTTAAGATCCATGGGATGCAAGGACAATCTTGATGATAGTGGCCCCCTTTGCAAATGACACATGGAGATTTAGGTTTGGATTGTGCAGTGTGTGGATTTTCACTAGACGGTGCTTAGTTGCCCCATTTTGACGTTGGCTTCTTCTTCTTCTTCTCCTTCCCTTTCTTCTTCTTCTTAGTTACTTGGTTTTTAGCTTTACTAGCTTCATCAAGCGAAGAGGAAGAAGGAGAGGGAGAAACAAATGAAGTAGAAGGTTGGGGTCTAACTCCAGTATCATCCGGTTGCTGATTTGATTACTTAGGAATCACGGTGCATTGAACGACACAGGTCGAGAAGAGCCATACTGGCAGGCCAATTGTCAATCCTGGAAGGGACAATGTGGCCATATGAGTTGCACAAACATCTCCCCAAGAGGATAAAGGACTAGGATTTCCCCCAAGGGGAAATCCTTGGTTGGTGGATTCCATTTTCTCAACCTAAGATCAATGAGGGAACAATGACGTTATTCAGATTAAAATAAATTTTATGACGCTTTGACACAACTTGCTTTTTCAATTTTTAAGAGTTGAGAAAAAGCTAAAGATGACTCTAGTCACCTTCGATTTTTTAATGAGCCTGAAGTGACAAGTGCTCAGATGGACCTTTTCTTTTAAGGAGTTTGAAAAGGAACGAAAGTGAATACTCTTGAAATCTTGATAGAGGGATTACCAAACCAATCGCAAAACTACATAATACTTTTTATGGTACATAGTCAATCTTTCTGAATGCTGTGTTCAATGCATTGCGATCGATAGGGCGGAAAAAACAGCTTCCTAATCATAAAGGATATAGCCTATTGTGGTCTCCCAATATATACTTGACCGTACATGGGAGCACATGTCTATACTGAACAAGTCTATACTGGCACTTGTTGTCTCAAAGAGGAGGAATCACCCAACCTACGATGAAAGTGATAGTTACCAGGATTTACGACGCTGGAATATGTCTCTAGCCTAGACTTCTAAATGTTGTGCATTAGGTTCCAAAGTGTTTTTTGTTCATTGAAATTTATTTTGCAGTTGATCTTTCTTAAGAAGTTTTCCTTTAAGGTTC
Organism: Pinus taeda; assembly: GCA_000404065.3. Taxonomy (NCBI): domain Eukaryota; kingdom Viridiplantae; phylum Streptophyta; class Pinopsida; order Pinales; family Pinaceae; genus Pinus; species Pinus taeda. Next base: position 104,422 of record APFE030585208.1, on the reverse strand, counting down.
ACCGGGTGATGTAGATATACAACTCCTAAATATGCAATCTAAGATGATAAACAATTGTGTATTCTTCTTTTTGCAATGAAAATTCTAGCTACTAAGGAAAGAGAAGCGAAATTATTTCAACATAGAGCAGAGAGCACGCACTAAGATGCACTGTCCTAAATCAATCTCCACGAGCAGTCTAAATGCAAATGCACATGCATGTATTTGTTTTCCACTTTCTTAATGTGTGAATGACAAAAAGAATGCTAAGTACAAATATGAATTATCTTTTCTTTCAAGCGATAGTACTAACAATTTTCTCTTCAAAAGACAAAAGGAAGACAAGGACGACACTTTGCAATTTTGAATTGAAAACTACTTTTGACACTTGAAATACTATTAATTCAAATCAAATACAAGAATAACAGTGTATTCAACTATCAAAAAGAGGAGGATTCTTTTATTTGGTTGAAAATGACACTTGCGACACTTTCAAATCAAAAGACGACAGTTCGATTAAGCTACTGTTTGTAAAGGATAACTGTAAATGGTGAAAAATACATAAAAACATTCACAATTCTTTGTACAATGGAGGCTGAATAATGCAAAGGAAGGGAGTTTCAACAATGGTATACTGATCACAGATAGAAAAACACCTTAATAAAGCTGAAGACAATGAAGAAAAACCAAAATTTGGAGGCAGAAACAATATTATCTGATCATCGCACTTGTAACACAGGGAAACAAGGATGCATCTCACCTATAACACACAGGAGGTGTGATGCATCCAGTCTGTCAAAAGGAGATAGTGTGATGGTCCAGGGATGAGACTAGGCTTGGTTCTTGGTCACAATTTGCAGCTTAGTTCAGGGATTTAGGCTGAGCTAATGATAGTCAGTAAATACAAAACATAGGGGTTGATCTAATGAGGTTACTTGAGCCACCATTAGGGCACTTAGGATGTTTGCAAGTTAGATGTTTAATTCATAAACTAACCTGGAGATTGACTGAAGCAGCATTTATCTACTTTGTAGTTGCATAACAAAAGCAGTTCGAAGGCTAGCTAGCATAACTTTAGGCTCCATCTGTAGTTTATAAAGTAAACAAACTAGAAACAAGCAAACAAGCTATTTGCTCCCCAACGTAGTTTCCATTTTGTTATTGGGAAAACTAGTGTCCATTTAGAGTTGCTAGTCCCACTAAGACGAGTGGCTATCTTAGAAACAAACAAACTAAAGTTACTTGCGTTTTCCTTTACGAGAAATAGATGAGAGAGAAGCAGAGAGTACCAACCTCAGTCTTTTGCTTGGCTCCTTGCTTGTTTCCTCTCCCCTTTGATAGATCTTTGCCACTCCTTTCTCACTTGTCCTGCTACAAAGAACACCTGTAGAGTCAAAGAAGCATAATACCATCAAAGTATAGAGATCTATAATCATAAACAATATAGGATAAAATATATATTGACCATACAAATGCATATATCAATTCAATATTCAAAGACATACAAGAATATGGAGGAAAACTCAAATAGCTTTATTGATAGAAGTAGTAGAAGAGAGGATTACAACCCATTGATCTGACCCAGTGCCATCCTCCCAGAATGAAAACCCTTCTTCACCTCATGAAAAGCTAGATCACCCAACATTATGATGTTCCACAAAGAAACCAACAACACTTCCTTACAAGATGCAAAACCCCGACCTCTGGATCTCTAGGATGAGGGATCCACATATAGATGTTTGTAGGTGGGTGAGTCAGCTTCTGGGTTTTTTATTAGTGTCATTTCTCTGATAGTTCTCAATTCCACTTGGAGATTTCATGATCTCTTACTCATCCCTAGGCAAATTCAGAGAGGCAAGTATCACAGGAGAAGTTTCTGGAAGATTCCATGATCATCCACCTTGCAAACTGTCTCTGCCATTTGTCTACTCTAGTCCATTGCACCCCATAGAAGGGATTTTTATTATGCATCGCATCCCCCATGTGCATTAGGTGGGATGCATCACACTTTGACGATGGAGCAGGTGAGATGGTCCAGTTTTGACCAGTTTTGAGCAGTTTTTCATGGAGAACTTCTGGGAGATGATGTAATTAGATGACCTTGTTCCTTTATGGTATGAAACAACACTTTGAGGGACTTAGAAGCCCTTGGTTTATGGAAATATAAGATTGGGGTTGCAGTACCCAAAAATGTCTATAACAAAGAGGAAGGCTATTGGTGGGAGATCGATATCTCCTAGAGAAGAAACAACAGTTGTAGCAATTGCTCAGGAGGAATTTTGGATCCACTGGGAGAATGAAGAGATTGCAATAGGAGGTCATGGTAGACTTGATCTTGGAGGGTATTTATCTGTGTCTAGGTCATGCTATTCCTTAATTTCAATATATAAAATATAAAGAAGAGATTTATGGGTTTTCCCCTCAAGAGGAGGGGTTTTGTCCTCGGCTTGCAACCTAGATACTGTGTCACTATTTTTACTTTTTTGGAAGTTGTTTGATGTATTTCACATTGGAAAAATAAATAACAAAGCTAATAAGTAAAAGGTAACATAGGAAGTTATCAAGTTAATAGAGTTAACATATTCATTGCCCTATTGAATTCTCAATAGGTCATTGGATGAAAGAGAGATTTGGTTCAACCCAATCTATGGTTGGATGTTACATGGAAGTCCATGACTTTGTCATAATTTTCATATGTTAATAAGAGATATTTTCGTATTGTGATCTATGAGCGCTTGTACTAGTTATCTATTGACATTATGTATGATTTGGTATGGTATCTATTATGGTTATATGCTAGTTATATACCTAGTTATATGATGTAGCTATGGCTCTTGTTCATGGTTTGTTAAGTACTGGACGATTGATGAATGCATGGACAAACAAGTGTTGTTGCAGCTAGATAGAGAGGGATTGTAGCCTTCTTGGTGATTCTTAGATGAAATCCAGAAGTTTATGATCATATATGCATTCATGAGCTCTAGCTTTCATGTTTACCATATGTTTAATGAATTGTCTATTGTGTACTAGGCATGCCCTAGTCAATATCTTGTTGAAGTTTGAATGTTTGGTATTTTTGTCATGTTAATCATAATTTTGGAAAGTTACTAGCAGTTATGGGTAGTGCTTTGGAGGCATTATTGAAAATGTGGCATAGATCTCACGAATACATGCACTTAACTGAGAAATTTGGGGCATAACTACATGAAAAGAGTCTTATGGGTGTGGTTGGAGCCTCATAACATTCAATCTTATGGGTGTGGTTAGAGGATAAGCCTAGTGAAAATGAGTTCCAACTAAGGGATTGATCACCTAAGGTTGTTTCCATGCTCTTGAGTGGTCTGTAGTTCTCGTGGGATGTCAATGTGTTGTGATTTTGTATGCCCCACTTCCATAACTAGAACTTAGAGATCAGGTCATATCATAGGGACACTCGTCTCATTTTTACCCTAGAAAGCTTGTAAAAGTGGGTAAATATGGGGGGGCGTTACACTTGAGGAGATAAGCTCAACTAATTAGCTTTGTGAGTTGGCTAGGGGAAAATTATTGTAGAAGTTTCCTAACCTCTCTTCCCCCTAAGCATCGATATTCATTCTCCCAGGGAAGCCAAAAGGCCTATATATACTTGCCATGTTAAAAGGAAAGCTAGATCTAGATATCATACTATAATGTGAGAGCTCTAATATTTCATTGTGGTCATCCTTCTAGGAGGAAACCAGGTTGCTAGATGAAGAGGAGAAGGCTCTTATGCCTTGAGGTATGCCATTTATGTATGTCATTTTATTTTAATAGAATTTTTTTTCCCTTTCTCTATATTGTTGTTGTTCATTACTACCTTTCACGTTGTTCATGTTGCTTATAGATTGTCAATAATTGTTATTATACTAACATAACCTTGTAGGAAGAGTTTTGAGTAGTGTTGGTTGGTTGTCTTTATGCAGGTTCTCAACTTGGTGTTTGGAAACTAGGAGATCTGGTGTCCCTCAAGTTGGTTGCTCCAACTCATTGTTGCATCTTTGTGTGAAAAGTATGGCTCCCAACCTTCCTTTGCATCTTATGTTATTGCCTACATATTAGAGAATTATTTGAATTGCACATTATCACACACATTTGTCTGATGAGCCTCAGGAAAGGCCCATGGAGAAACAGCTCTTGCAATTGTGGAGTTTCAATCATAGCAAAAACTATAAAAATTTAGTTATTTTTCTTTAATATTTTATTTCTATGTTCGAAAAGGTTGGAAAAAAAGTTTCTAAATATTTGAGAGATTAAAAAAGTCCAGAGTATTTCAAATATTTGGAAATTGAGATTTAATGTAAATATATACAAGACAATTAAATAAAAAATAATTTTCATCCTTCGCCATTTTAATAACACAAAAATATAAATTTTATATCTCCTAATATTTTTAAAAACTATCAACACCCTTATAAGAATGCATTCTTATTTTAACAATATATTTTATTTTGTTTTTAAATTAGTTATCGCATATAAATACTTTTAAAATACGATTAAAAATCCTTTTCCATTTTTATTACTTAAATTCATTATATTTTATTTTTAAATTATTTATTAAAATATGTTTTTATAAATTTTTAACTGCAGTCACACATTTCAAAGTCTTATTTCATTTTTATATGACACATTTCAAATTCTAATTGATTTAAAATAATTTATTGTATATATGTAATGAAGTAAATATTTGAAAATTGAAAATAATCCCATTAATATCAACTCAATTTTAAGATGATCCAACTACCCTCAAATAACACCTCCTATAGTGAGTTCAAGGACATTAAATCCCAATAGTTTATATGGAATATTGATGTTTACATTTTAATTCTTTCATTCTATCTGAATGTGTCAGATGGAATATATGAAAACACGTGGCATTGACAACTATTCTTATTTAAGAGATTGGCTTTATTGATTGAAGTCATTAATAAAGTCACAATATAGTACTTTGGATCTAGATGCTAGATCCTTATAGATGAAAAAATAAGGGCTTTGATAGATCCTTATATTAGTCCTTTCAAATATTTAAAGAAAAAGTTCACTATTGAAAGGTTAGGGTATAATTTAAAAAAATGTCTTTCGCTGAGATGTGGTGCACTGAGCAAGTTCATTTTTATTACTTTAAGCCTAAAAAAAAAATTCACTATTGAAAGTGAGGATATAATTTTAAAAAATATCTTTCGCTGAGATGTGGTGCAGTGAGGAAGTTCATTTTTATTACTTTAAACCTAACTTTTAATAAATGGGGCTTATAGTATATATGCAAAATTTTTCTAGTCAAAACTTTGAAAGTTTTTGTTTTCCACAATTAAAAAGTGTAATAATGAAATTTAAATGATAGAAAAAATTAATAAAAAAATATATATATTTTATAAAAATAAAAATAAATATAAATAGTGAGAGTTGATGTTAGAAAGAATGTTTTTTATTATATAATTTTTTTTGTATGAAAGAGTGTAACTCTCTTCATATATTAAAGTGAATATTTATATTATATTATAATAAAGGACACGTGAAATACATCTATATATATTAAATACAAATTAAAAATATAAGGATTTACCCTAACAAAATAGAGTAAAGTACAAAGAGGAGTTACCCTAATAAAATAAAGTACAAAGAGGTTTATAAAGAAGAATGACATTAAAACATCCAATGTAATAAAGAAAAAAGTTGTATATAAGGAGATGAATATCCAATGTAAAAATAAGGAATGTCAAAAAGACTTGCGAAGAAGAAAAATCACATAGATTATGGGTATGAATCTTCTTATATTTAAGAAACATTTTTAATATTTTAAAAATTGCTTAATATATGGATCATTTAAACATAAATTTTTGTGAAAGTCTTTTTTCTAGTTTTTTTTTTTTTTTTAATATAGCATTATAGTCATTATTTTATATATAAAACATTAATAATTTTTTTCATTTTTTGGAAAATACAAGCTTCAGTTTGCTATTACATTACTGCCCCATAAGATTCTATTTGTAGGTTTATTATCTTCTATTGAGTAGAACATTTATTCTTGATTGTTTATCAATTGCTACAAAAATGAATTATTTCCCCTCCTCATTTATCAGTTTTTACTAAACGGGGTTGTTTCCCCTACTCGTTTATCAACCACTACTAGAAGGGACTGTTGTACCTAGAATGCCAGCTACCACTTGCTAGCATTGTTGATCCATCTTTCATCCATTTTCAAATTCAGATCAATAGGCCACTTTCTTTCATAAACACACAACTTTCTCAACTCAACCACTCACCACAAACACCTTCAACAATATATAATTATTGAACACACTAGCAACATCAATCCTTAGCAATTTCTAATTTCACCATAAAAACATTTTGGTTGAATACATCGAAACACCATTCACCAATTCATTCTCTTCCTTCTCAAACACCTTTCAGACACTAAAATTTATCTTTTATTCACGCTTAATGCATTCTAAGACTATGCATCTTGTTGCACAAACAATCCCTCACCGTGGTTGTTCAATTATGCTTATAAAGGAATTTGGACCAATATTTTGGAATTAAAACTTTTGTTATCCCACATTCGAATTCTTGCATGAATATTTATTTTTTCATTGGACATGCTTCAAACATGTCATCTGCATGTGCTCTTCAAGTCTTCTAACTCTCTTTACCTATTTCTACAAGAAAAAGTTAGCTTAACTGCTCAATTTTGCTACTCTATAATTTTTATAGGATTTAGCTATCTCTTTAAATATGGAGCACTGCCACGTTTAGCAAAACTTCCAAATTTTCCTCCAAATATGTTCATGTCACTATTCTTGTTTCTGATTCATTCATGCCTATTTATATTAATTTTTAGTGTTGCATTTCATTTGGCATAAACACCAAAATTAGTTGTCGACCAGTTCAAATGCATAAGCCTTTCAAATCTTTACCAAAAATACTTTTATTAGACTTCTAGCTATTGACTTGTTAAAACAATGCCCTTAAACATAGCCCAAAGTGCTCAACACCGCCACATTATAACTTTGTCGGGGGCATTAGACTATATCCCTGAGTGCTTATTTTTAAACTATGAACCTCCATTGTGCTTAGTCACAACATCACAATAAAGCCACATCATGGTCCTTGTGCTTTAGCTCCCGACTTTATTTCCTTCTGGGATTACATGTCTAGTGGGTCTAACGCTCTTCACTTGTGCTCTTTTCATTGGTTATCGACTCCAACTATACCTGCCACAATTTCTCTGTAATGAATCATCCTGGGTACTTGCCTTGTTCCTTTTAATATTCTTTCGGGGCAACACCTCTAGGGTTATGTGTCTTAGGCCTTCTGCTATTGGTTCTTAGCTTCAATGTCAACTTCCTCCATTTCCCAGCACTGAATCAACCTGAGGCTTCCTCTTCTATGCTAACTTGGAACCTTCGGGATCCCTCTTCCAAGGCAATGTGTCCTCTATTTCACATTTTGACTAATCAACGACCAATAAGGGTGAGTTATCTTTGAAAACTACCACATCTACTTGGTGCCTAATCATCCTAGTGCCATAGCCTATGCATCTATTAAAAAATTCTAGGGAATCCCTTCTGGTGTGATGTCATGCTCACGTCTCTGACACCACATGGTGCCATTGAACTAGTAACACATGTCACTCAAAATTGGCCCACTAGGCCACTAAAAAAATGTCGATAATTCATGCCACGTGCCTCTATACCAACATCATGCGCCAATAAAATATTTCCATGTCCCTTCGAGTGAGGATAGAGAAAAGGGTTGAGGTCTTTGGTTTTGTGACAATTTATCTTTTAAAATTTAAAGGGTCTTGACCCATTTTACTTCTACAATGCTTCTCCTCGCACCACGTCTTCCAACCCTATGTCATATTGGGCTTTAACTTCTTTGTCCATTCCTTATCATTTCCAATGGAAGTCTCCTTGAGTGATGTAGCTCTCAGTACCACTAACTACAAAGCTTGCACCAATGAAAGCCTTTATCGTCATTGACATCCTCCTGGACTTGTATCATCCTTGGTGCTCCCTTCGTGTGCAACTTTGAAACCATTCAAGGAACATCTGTCAAGATGTATTGTCATGGGGTGCTCCACCAATGGCCAACAAACTCTACTTTCACTATTGTGTTATCATCTATGTTATCCCAACTCTTTGATGTAGCAGCTATGCCAAACGACTCAGCCGAGTTTGGAAAAGGCGTCAAAAAGTTACCATTTGGGGGTACCTAAGTTTGACTGGAAATAACTTGTGATCCAAGAGGCCTTTTTTGAACTTCCATATATGACTGGAAATATCTTTCAAATCTCTATATATCTAAGTGGGTTCCAACTACATTTTATATGAAATTTCATTCTAGAAATCAATCCAAAGTCTATGCACCTTAACTATTCTTGGTCTTTTCCATACACATGTTGATCTTCATTCTTCTTGTAATCTTCTCTAATTTTTCAATTGTGTTACCTTTAATTTGGATAAAACACCATTGGCACATGTGACATCAATGACCTAATGACAACACCTTTGTCAATAATTTTTTAACATTCTCCTTACGCCAACAACACCTTTTCCATTGACAACATATCAATACTTTACATCATTGAACACCTCTTTGAAAACATATTCTAACAATCTCCCATCATATTATTTTCCTTTTCCATCAATCAAGACATATTTCTAACAATCTCCCCGTTTATCAATACTTTACATCATTGAACACCTCTTTGAAAACATATTCTAACAATCTCCCATCATATTATTTTCCTTTTCCATCCGTTTGGAATTTATGGAAACACCATAATAAAACAAAACAACATCACCAATAATCAAGCAAAGATGAGTTATTTTCTTTCATTCTCTTCTTCCTTGTGGATGATACTCCCTGTATGATGCACTTCTCCTTTGTGTACTTATGATATAGTGTACTTCTCCCTTTTGTTGTTTTGGTTTAAGTCTTCTCCTCCCCCTTTGTTATTTTTGAGGTATTTCTCCCCCTTTTATATCAATGGAAAATATACCAACATTCTCCCCTTGTTATCAATCTCCCCCTGTCTTGTTGATCTTGTGGACCTGTCAATTGCTTCTTCTTATGTTGAAACCTTTAGATTTATCTTATCTAATCTAAGTGAATTCCTTTCTATCCTATGGGGAAGAATGAGTTAAAATGAGAGGAGTAATTACTCCCAATTTTTCCTCAAGTATTCAAGAGGGGTGTCTTATTAAATCAACTCATTGATGCATAATTGAGCCATGAGAAAAAATCATTCCTACTATTCCAAGTCTTAGCTAGGCTTACATTCATAATATTGCCTCTTCTTGAACACAAACACCTAACGTTTAGAAGCAACAAGAATTTTTCATATGTATGACTAGCACCATCAACTTGTTAACATATGAACAACAAAGTAAAACACTTAGAAGTGATTATATGAAAAACATAGAGGGATTCTCACCAATGCATGCTTAGGCCAATAAATCAGCATATATTCTACTTGACATACTTCTAATGAAAGCAAATCTCCATATTAAATTTGACTCAACATGAAAATTATTATTTAAATAAAGACTCTTTCAAAATTCTTGGACTGACAACCTCCTACTAACAATATGAATACCACACTACGAAAAAACATCTAATGACAGTTAATACCAATTTTTACCAATTGCTTAATTGATACCACTCTTGCAAGTTATTGAGAAATTGTTAACTGAGTATTATCCCCTTGTAATCATGCTCTTTTCACCATAAATTGGATGCTTGATACCAATTACTAATGTAATACTCTGGAAGAATCACAATCCTCATACCATTCATGATATCTCCAACTTAAACTCTTATGAAACCAACTCAAGAAAAAGATAGAAAAGATAGATCAATGCCTTAGAATTCAGCCTCTTTGAGGGGGCAACCTCCTTTACATTACATAAATGAACAATTCTTGGATGATACAAATGACAAAACCTCCTTTCTATATATAGGAGTCTAAGGAGTCACAATATAACCCAGCCGACCTAATAATAATAATAAAAAGCCACAAAAATAATAATAGAGGGATTCTATGGGGCACAGTAATAACAATATGGGGGCAATAGGGGCACAACAATATTAATAAGGGGTACAACTACCATAGTAATGGGGTAATCACTAGTATTATAGGACCCAACATGCCCCTCTCCTTCAAAAAAAGTGTTGTCCTCAACGCTTGAGTAGTTCTGGATACTTCTGTATAAAATTATCATCCTCCCATGTGGAATCTTCAACAAATAAGTTCTTCCACTTGATAAGATACTCCGAAATTGATCGATTTCGTAGCTGTTGACTTCTTGTTTCTGTGACTGCTTCTAGTTCCAACATAATTTTTCCTTCCTTATCAAGTTCTGGCAATATTGTTTGAACTGGGAGCTTATCGCCTATAACCTTCTTTAAACATGAAACATGGAAAACTAGCTGCAATCAAGAAGCTGTAGGAATCTCTAATTTGTATGCCATAGTACCAATCTTTTGCAACACCTTGTACAGACCATAATACTTTGGTGATAATTTATTATCATTCTTAGCTTGCTTGAGGGACATTTGGTTATATGGTTGTAGCCGTAGGAATACCCAATCACCTACATCAAAACTTCTTTCATGTTGATCTGCCTGTTATTTCATTCTATTTTGTGCCAACACGAGGTTATCCTTTAAGAGTTGGAGGACTTGTTGTTGATGTTCGATGTGGTGTTCCACTGCTTGAACCTTAGAATTTTCTCTTAAATATGATGTGATGGATGGTGGCTGATATCCATAAAGTGCCATAAATGGGGTAATTTTTGTTGTTGTATGGAAGGAAGTGTTATACCACCATTCACCCAGAGGCAACCATTTGACCCATTGTGTCTGTTTATCAAATACAAAGCAACAAAGATATCCTTCCAAACATTTGTTTACTATCACAGTTTGCCCATCAGATTGAGGATCATAAGATGAGCTATGAGCTAACTGAGTACCAAGACAAGAAAATAATTCTATCAAAAAATTTCCAGTGAAAATGGGATCTCTGTCACTTACAATAATCTTTGGGTTTCCATGTAGCTTTTGAATTGTTTCCATAAATGCAGTAGAAACTGTACTAGCTTTAAATGGATGTGATAATGCACAAAAGTGTGCATACTTTGTAAGTCTGTCAACTACCACCATGATGACACTCTTTCCCTCAGACTTGGGTAAACCTGTGATAAAATCCATTGAAACCTCCTCCCAACATTGGCTTGGAATAATTAAAGGTTGTAACAGACTCAGTGTCTTAATTGTTTCAAATTTATTTTGTTGGAAAACCAAAAATTTGGCCACAAACTTTTGAATATCTGATTTAAGGCCATCCCAAAAAAATTCCTTCTTAACCCTGTGGTAAGTTTTTAAAAATCCTGAGTGCCCTCCTAACGAAGAAGTGTGCAATTCCATAAGAATCTTTTGTTTTTAGCTGGGAATTCTTACAGAGGTATAAGCGATCTTTGTACCATAATGAATCATTTTTCCAGCTAAATGTATCAGACATACTGGAATCTTGTTGTAACTTTCGAATAAGTGCCCACACTTTTTCGTCATTCTTCCATTCCTCCCTTGCTTCGTTTATCCAATCTGATTGGATAATAGAAATGGCACACAACAATGCTTCCACATCCTCATCCTTTCTTGAGAGTGCATCTGCCACCACATTTTGCTCCCTTTTTTGTAGATGATTTCAAAGTCATAACCCAACATCTTTGTGACCCACTTTTGTTGCCCTTCAGAGGATAATCTTTGTTCTAAAAAGTATTTAAGGTCAGGATATGTTTTTACCCTAAAGTGTCTTCCCATTAGGTAGGTCGCCATTTCTTAAGTGCATGGAGTATTGCCAACATTTCCTTCTCATAAATAGCTTTGTGTAAAAACTTTCCCTTGATTGGACGACTGTCAAAAGCAATGGGTCCTTCATCTTGCATTAAAACAACACCAATTCCATTCCTGAAGCATCACATTCCACAATAAAGGTTTTTGTGAAGTCGAGTGTAGCTAAGACAGGTGCTTGGCACATTGCCTCTTTAAGATGTTCGAAGGCCTTTGTTGCTTCTGGAGTCCATGAAAATGCATCTTTCTTCAATAGTGTTGTTAAAGGTGCTGCTATTCTCCCATAATTCTTAACAAACTTGCGATAATACCCTGTCAACCCGAGAAATCCTCGCAGATGCTTTATGGATGTGGGGATTTTCCATTCCTTAATGGCTTTAATTTTGCTAGGGTCTACCTTAACTCCTTCATGAGATACAATATGACCCAGATATTACACCTCTTGGACTCCAAAGAAACATTTGGATCTTTTTGCATATAATTGTTTCTCCTCCAATAGTTGTAGCACCCTGTCAACATGTTCAACATGATCCTTCCAAGACTTGCTGTAGATTAGTATATCATCAAAAAATACTAACACAAATTTTCTAAGGAATGGTTTGAAAATTGATTCATCAAACCTTGAAATATTGAAGGTGCATTGGTAAGGCAAAAGGCATGACCAAAAATTCATAATGACCCTCATGAGTTCTAAATGCTGTTTTCGGAATGTCTTCAGTCTTCATTCTGATTTGATGATACCATGAACGAAGATCCAACTTGGTGAAGTAAATTGATCCATGCAATTCATCCAGTAATTCATCAATGACAGGAATGGGAAACTTATCGTTAATAGTGAGCTTGTTGAGCTCCCTATAATCCGGACACATGCCCATGATCCATCCTTCTTGTGCACCAATACTACTGGAGCAGAGAAAGAACTTTGACTTGGTTGAATTATACCAGCCTCTAGCATTTCTGCAACCATACGTTCAATTTCACTCTTTTGAACATAGGGATATCTGTACGGCCTGATGTTTGGAGGAACACTTCCTGGAATCAGATGAATAGTATGATCATGATCACGCATAGGTGGGAGACCTTTGGGAGTCTCAAATACCTTGGAATGATTGTCCAGGAATTTTTTGAGATCTGGATAAATAGATGATTCCGATGTGGAAACATCTAGCGAACATAATTGTGCAATTACACCTCTTTGCTCCTTTTTTAGAAGCTTGGTCATACCATTAGAGCTGATTATCTTTCCTGGTTTCCCTGCAATACCCCTTAATTCAACTTCCTTTCCTTCCATAGAAAATTTCATGGAAAGTTCTTGAAAATTAAAAGCTATTGTACCCAAGGATTGTAGCCATTGGACTCTTAGTACAACATCAACACCTCCCATTGGAATGGAAAGCATTGGGCTAGCCAATACATATTCTCCCATGGATAGCTTGATATTATGGCACTTTCCAAAGCAATTTATCATTCCTCCATTTGCAAACATCACTTCACAATCTGGTGCTGGATATAGGAAGAAATTCAATTCTTTTGCTATCTTACAATGAATAAAATTATGGGTTCTTCTTGAATCAATCAACAATATTACCGTTTTCTTCTTGATTTGTCATTCTATCTTGATGGTTTGAGGAGTTGTAATTCCAGCCAATGCATTACAAGACATGGTCAGATTCATTTCTTCTTTATCTAGGCTTTGTTCCTGGAGTATA
>APFE030585208.1:64561-89423 GCA_000404065.3 Pinus taeda | reverse complement strand
TCTTTATAGTTGTGAGTGGTATGCTTCCTGGTTGCCATAATTTTTCTTTCCATTTTTCTTTCTAACTTGAATGCCTTCTCTAATGAATCAGGTTCCCAAAGGCGAACATCATGTTGGATATTATCCTTTAAAGACCCTATGAACACATCAATTCCATGCTCCTATGGAATATTTTTTACCCTTATGTTCAATTTTTGGAACTCCTCAATGTGCTTCATTATTGAACCCTTTTGTTTGAGACTTATCAATTGGCTAAAAAAAGTGTTGCTTTTTGTATCTGTTAGCTCTGCTATATACTTTAGCTTTTTGAAGGACCAAACATCAGCTTGGCCATGTGCTTATACTCAGAAAGATAGATTGCAACAATCTTCTCTTCTTTTCCCTTTCATGCCCATTTATTCTCATAACCATGCTATTTCCATTTTCTTCCCTTTGCGATGCGATTTGGTCGCTATCGCACATAAACCCAATGCATCCCTATGTTTTGCTGTTGTGATATTGCGATGCGATCAGATCACATATCACACCCATGATTGCTGCCTCAATCTGTTCTCTTGACTTCTTCCAACGCGATATTGCGAGGCGATCTAATCACTATCGCAAATCTCACCCAAATATTAAGACTTCCTCTTGTCTCCTCCGCTGACGCGATGTTGCGATGCGACCTTAGCACTATCGCATATCGCACCTCTTACAAATCAAATCTCCACCGTCCATTTCTTTTATCTAATGACTCATGTCCGGGCTGCACCTTTGTGCCTTCTCATTGCCTTCCGCTAGTATATCTTGATTGTCCATCCAATTCATGCGACGGCCAGTGTTCCGCTTTGGCCCTTCGTCCATATCTAATGTGAATTGCTCTGTTTCTTTTTGGCCAACTTTGGGGTGTGCGAAGAAGCAAGTTATGATCCAGATACCTACGCATTAAATTCTCAGCTACTGCGGTTAAAGGGCAGCATGGTCAAGGATGAGGAAGTCTTGCCTTGAGCAGCTAAATTCATTGGGTAGTCAGTGACATTTATTCATAAAACATTCCTCCTATTCGAGGAGTACAAACAGAGCCATTTCGTTCATTAAAAGATGCAGATTGTGGCAGGGAGCCCATATCTAAGTGTAAATGCAGTTGGTGATCCATTAAGACACCTCCATGCATAGGTTAGTAGAGATATTTTTGTAAACAAGTTCTATATATACCCAGAGACATGATGTAATCAGTTTGATGAGGGTTTGATGAGTGTTAGTATGTTGCAAGTTTCAACTTCTGGAGACTATAACTGTTATGTAACCTGCAACATATGGTCTTCATTTCCAACTAATACAAGCTTCTTTTGCTATCATTTTCTCACTCTCCACTTCTTCTTCTTGTTCCAGGCTATGCCTGTTTTGCAGTTGTTGATGCACTCTTGGTTTAAGCAGTAGAGGGGGTGTCATCCCACCTCTATGTTAGAATTTAACTGTTTCATTTAAATTGCTTGCAGGTTTCTATTGTTTTAATGCATAGAGAGCCGTCATCCTATATGTGTATTAAATATTATATTTATAGACCTTTAAACTGGTTACAGCTAGCCCTCACAGGGTCTTGTGCATCTGCTGGTGTGGTCAGTGTTCTCCATCATCACCTTTTCTTTAAACTGTGGGTAACTGGTGGTTAAAAGCCTTGTATTTTGGGAGTGTTCACCCATGTCTGGGGTCAATCATAGTAGGAGTGGTTATTTGGCTTGAGTGTGCAACATTTCTTTCATTCATCCACCATTTATCCAACATTTTGTTGAATTTGTAATGTTCCCGAGCATCACTGATATACAACCTAGGTGATTTTCTTGGGGTGATAACATTAATTGGCGTCGTTGCCGGGGAGAGGAGAATCGAAGCTCATCTTCCATGGGAGAACGACACAGCTTCAAGCTTTGATGATAGACAAGGTTTGACATATATTTGGTTGTAATCATCTGTCTGGCGACCTCATTGGAGGAAGGCCAACCTTTGGCGACTCTACATTGA
This sequence comes from Pinus taeda, assembly GCA_000404065.3. Classification (NCBI taxonomy): domain Eukaryota; kingdom Viridiplantae; phylum Streptophyta; class Pinopsida; order Pinales; family Pinaceae; genus Pinus; species Pinus taeda. Next base: position 87,422 of record APFE030585208.1, on the reverse strand, counting down.
AGTTCTGGCTCAGTTTGTGAGGTATACTAGAAGAAATCCTCAGAAATCTCCAACTGAACCATTGCCTGACCCTGAGAGGATTGTTAAAGTAAAAAAAAGCATTACAGAAAGGGGCATCAGGATCAGGTAAGCCTAAAAAATCTTAGTCATTTCCGAAAGATAATTTTATTGCTGAAGAGTTACAGTTTGAACACTTAGAGCCCAGCACTGTTAATAAGGTCTTTCCTTCAGAGATTAGTTTAGCCCCTTGTACAATTCCTTCCCCTTTGAATCTCAGTCCAAGGAAAGCTTCCCATTTAGTCCAAAACATCTCGTATTCATTCCCATCCATCGCATTGCTTCCTACTCCTCTATCTATTAGCATTCTTCCAAATACTCAAATCATGGCAGGACAACAAACACCTACGAGAATAGAAAGAATTGTAGCTACTAGATACAGACTCTTGGTGTTGTCTGTGCCTTTAAATCCTATGCCTGTGGGAGAATATCAGAAGTATATGCCAAATTCACTAGAATGGAGGGAGTAACAACAGAAGAACACCTTGAAGCTTTTTACATTACGCTGATAATTTAGATATAAGTGAAAATGATGTATGGATGAGAGTTTTTGTCCAGAGCCTTGATGGAGAGGCTAGGAAGTGGTTTAGAGAATTTCCCCAGAGATCAATAATAGATATTGAAGCATTAGATGATGCATTTTTGAAGAAATGGGGAGATAAAAAGGACTTTCTATATTATCATACTGAGTTTGGGAACTTGAAAAGAGAAAAGGGTGAGTCTTTCCCTGACTTTAATAAAAGGTTTAATAGGATGTATAGTAAAATACCAGCTGAGGTAAAGCCTACTCTAACAGCTGCTGAACTCACATATGCCAATGATTTTGACTTTGATTTTTGCTTGTTGTTGAGGGAAAGAAGATGTGCCACTCTGGCTGATATGCAAGCTGCAGCCTTAGAAGTGGAATCAAATATTATGGCAACAAACAAGCTAAAGAGTCAAACTGACAGAAGAAGGCAGAGAGGCAAGGCTTCTTCTTCCTCTGCCTCAACCTCAGAACCTAAATTAGATAAAATGACCAAGATGATAGAGTCATTGGTTGTTGAACTTTCTAAGCTAAAAGTTGAGCAGAATTCAGGGAAAACAAGGCAGCAAAACACATTTGCTCCAAGAAATCAAAATCCTTTTAGAAGAGCAAATGAGTAGTTGCAAATAATGCAAATGGGTGAAGAAACAAAAGTGATCATAAATTTAAAGCGCCCTTTCAAAATGTAGTCATGGAGGACAAAAAATTTGAAGAAGATGAGGATGAAATTCACTGTATGGAAGATAAAGGCAGTGCTGCATTTTTGACATTAGCTGAATATGAAGGGTCATTGTTGCAGGAACAAAACAGTCAGATATGGGACAGAGGAGCTGTTCTACAAACTAGTGATCAAAAGAGATATAATCTAAGAGCTAATGCAAAGAATGTCAAAGAAAATGTTGCATGAAGAGCTGCTGTCGAAACAGATTCCCAGAATAGCAAGCAGAGTAGACCAGCAGCTGATCCAGACATCCTCAAAGCTCTAGCTCAAGAGGCAAGAGGTCCTAATAAGTCACTTTCCCCTTTCATCTTTGAAGCAGAAGTCCAGAAATTAAAAATATCTGTGCCTCTGTTAGAACTTGTAAAGAGTGAAGTATTTAGAAAGCCTATCCTTGAGGCCTTTGAGCTAGAAACCAAACCAACCTCCACTGACTCTGTCAATTTGCAAGATGACAAACCTACCATTGTGCTCAGTCCCATGAGTGAATCTGCTGATAATAATTCTCCATATTTTTACGTCTCATTGACCATTCATGACAAAATCCTCCACAGTTGCCTGCTAGACACAAGGGCCAACCATAATCTAATGCCTAAAGTTGTCATGGAAGAGTTAGGCCTTGATATCACTAGACCCTATCATGATTTATTTTCCTTTGATTGAAGGAAGGTGAAATGTCTTGGATTGATTAAAGATATGGCTATTACCCTAACCCAACTGCCCATGAAAATCTTGATGATGGACATTGTGGTAGTAGATGTGCCTCCCAAGTTTGGCATTCTATTGTCCAGAGGATGGATTAAGAGTTTAGGCGGGACATTACAGAATGATCTATCTTATGCCACTATCCCAGTTTTTGTTGGCATTATGTTTCTGGTATGGTTATATGTTACAGATGTTGTACTTGATGGCAACACCCATGGCATGGCTCTCAATATGATGCGAATTAAGAGGTACACAGGAGAACAGTTTAGAAGATGCGTACCCGCAGGTACGCCATGCAGGGACCGTGTCCAGACACGCAGGTCAGCCGTTCAGGAGGTGCGTACCCCCAGTGCACTCATTTCAAGGCAGAGAAAAGCACTCGTGGGGGTTCTTATGTTTAATCTTTGGTATTTAGCCGACGGTATTTGTGTTATTATGGTTTTGGCTCATGGTATTGATCCATGATTTGAGGAAGAGCTTGCCTATATAAAGCAAAGGAGATCATTTGGCTTGGGCATGCTTTTGGGTTGAATATCTTAAGATCTGAAATATTGGGTTATTGTTTCAAAAGCTTGATCTATATGAAAGTGAAGTGGAAAGAGAATCTATGAAGGGTGATCTCTCGAGCGCTTGATCAGATCTGAGCATCCGTCTATCTGGAGCATACTGGTGATCTGCAAATTCGACCCTAATCTGAAGTACGCAGGTGCTTAACAGGCGAACTGCGTGGGTACGCAGAGTAGAAGAAGGGTGACTGCGTGGGTACGCAGCGCAGAAACAGGCGAACTGCGTGGGTACGCAGAGCAGCAGTGGTTCAGGTGCGTACGCACAATAAAAGTACGCGGCGCGATAGTCTTTTTGGGTGCGTGCCTACTGTGGAAGTATGTAGCGTGATAGTGCATCTGGGTGCGTACTGTATGCATCGCGACAGAAGAAGAAGTGCGTGGTCACGCAGTGCAGTAGAAGGAACTCTACGGGTATACGTAGAGAAGCAGAGGGTGAAGTGCGTAGCAACGCAGGCCAGAGAAAAGAAAATTGCGTATCTGTCTTAAGATCTTTTGCTCACTGATTTTTCTTGTTGATAAGGTGTTCTGGGTTTCATTTTCTGTTATTGTGGATCTAGTTACCTGGGTGATTTACTGGTACTTGATGATCATTTGATGTTTATGGATCCAGTTTGAAAATTTATGAAAAGTGGTCCTTGTAAGAAAAGAAGTAGGGGGTTGTAGCTCCCTTCCAGGAGAGACTGGAGAACGAGAGAGAGTTGTAGCTCTCTGCGGGTTGTAGCCTACGTACTGGAAAAGGACTGCACCAGTACAAGACCATTGTAAAAGGAGTTTCTAATTTGAAAAACGATAGAGACATATTGCAGTAGGTGGTTTTCACCCACATTGGGTTTGCACCTTATATCCAATGTTCTTTGATGTGACTGTCTGTTTTTCTTGTTCATGCTCATTATTTTATGGTACTGATATGCAAAAATAATTCAAAGTGTAAATAAGGAAGATTTGGTAAAAGAACTAGATAACACTGATTCACCCCCCCTCTCAGTATTATTTTCAACAATTGGTATCAGAGCAGGTCCTTCTAAAGAAGCTTTATCGCTTGAAGGGAGATCTTTCATCATGAGAAATTACGAGAGGGAAGCATCTATCAGGCCACCGGTTTTTGATGGGACAAACTTCAATTATTGGAAGGTAAGAGTTACTACTTATCTTCAATCTCTTGGTACAAAAGTTTGGAACATTGTAGAGACAGGCTATGCTTTTCCTTCAACTACTCCTACAGATGCAGACGAGAAAAAGAAGTATGAAACAAATGCAAAAGCAGTCAGTACCCTATTAGGATGTATATCCCAATCGGAATTCATGAAGGTAATGAACTATAAATCCGCAAAAGAGATATGGGACAAAATTGTCACAAGCTATGAAGGAGATGAACAGGTAAAGCGTGCCAAACTTCAAACTCTCAGGATTCAGTATGAGACTCTCAAGATGTATAATGATGAATGTGTGGCTAACTATTTTCTTCGGGTAGATGAAATTGTTAATTGTATGAAAAATTTGGGTGAAGAAATAAAAGAGGCTATTGTGGTTGAAAAGGTTCTAAGATCATTGTCGCCCAAGTTTGAATCTAAAGTATCTGCAATAGAAGAAAAAGAAATCTACGAATTCTTACTATGTCTCAGCTACATGGAATTCTAACTGCTTATGAAATGAGAAAGGGAGGTCCATCAGATAGAAGAGAAGCTGCTTTCAAGGCATCAGGCAAAGGAGATTATTATGAAGCAAGCCACGTCCCAGAAGAAGAGGAAGAGAATCAAACTTTGTCAGAAATCTTCAAAGGGGTTCTGGAAGGTTCAGAGGTAAGTTTCCTTTTAAATGCTTTGCTTGTGGAAGAGTAGGTCATTATGCTGCAAAATGTCCTTATAAGGATAAAGGAAAGGAACCTGCTAGATGGAACAAGAAACGGAGTGCAAGTAAGAAAAGCTACTACACTCATGAAGATAGTGATGGTCTATCAAACAGTGATGAAGATGAACGAGGTAATGAATATAAATTGTTAATGGCATTTGAAGAAGATGATTATATGGATGCTATAGATGTGGATTACTTTCATGAAGAGATTACTAAACTTAAGAGATGTATAGAAGAGAAGAATATGATCATTGATACTCTACAATTTTAAATTGATGAAAAGGAAAGACATCTTGAAAAATTAGAAGGTGAAATTGTTGGTCTTAGAAAAGAGATTGAGAAAACAAAAGCTATCAATCTTAAGTTTGTCAAAGGATCTGAAACTTTGGATGAGATTATCAATGTGCAGCGGTCTCCTCTAAACAAGACAGGTCTGGGCTATAATGGAGAAACTTCTCAAGCATCTACCTCAAAGAGTTATCTTGATGCAGCAAGAAGAAATGAGCAAAAGCACAATGAATACCATCAGGTAAAGCACGAATGAATTGCAAACAGAAACTATCAGGGGAAATCCATCTTAAGGGTGAACAAAAGCTACAATCAGCCACAGGTAAAATCTTCTCAATTTGGTTCAAGAATAGATGACAAAAGAAATTACAATCAATTGGATGGTAGATTCGATAACCGCAGAAGTTTCTTCAATGGACAATGCTTTTCTTGCCATAACTTTGGTCACAAAGCAGCTCAATGTGTTGCATATAAAACAATCATGACTAGGGAAGCTCAAAAACAAAGAAGTATGACCGGGATTACAAAAAAGACCTATAACAACTTTTCGGTTCTTGAAAATGAAGTTGAATGTTCTATTTGCAATAACTTTGGTCATGAAGACTCTGAATGCAGGAGCAGGTTTCAATAGAGAAAGGAACAAGCCTCAAGCACCAAAACATGGAGAATAAAGGAACCACAAACAGAAAGATGTGGGATAGCATTTTATGCAGAGGGACAGGAAAATCTATGGTACATTGACAGTTGATGTTCGAAGCATATGACAGGTGATAAAGAAAAACTTGAGTCTTACTCTGCTCTAGAAAAAGGAAAGAAAGTTTCTTTTGGAAATGATACTCCTGCAACTATAAAAGGAAAAGGAATTGCTCGGTTAAAAGAAAAGGTCAAGGCTGGAAATGTTTTGTATGCTGATGGATTAAAGCATAATCTTCTAAGTGTTAGCCAGATGTGTGATCAAAGAACCGAGGTAATATTTAGATCAAATGGATGTCTTGTTCGTGATCTTGATACAGGTAAAACAGTGATCAAAGGCAAAAGAACTCCAAACAATCTATGCATATTTGAAGAAGGAGAACAACAATGCTATGTGAGCAAGGATGATGAGCACTGGTTATGGCATCGAAGGTTGGGGCATCTAAGCTTTTCACAAATAAGGAAAGCATGTAAATATCAGGCAGTTCGCGATCTACCAGATATCAAAATTCCTGACAACACCATATGCAAATCATGTCAGTTTGGAAAACAAACCAGAACTAACTTTCCAGAGAAGGAAGGATCAGCTAGCATGCCTCTTGAGCTAGTACATACAGATACATGCGGTCCTTTCAGGAAAAGAACACCTCGAGGAGAAGAATACTTGATATTATTCATTGACGATTTCTCCAGGTTTGTCTGGTTAGGACTTATGAAGCACAAAGATGAAGCATTCGAAAAATTCAAATCCTTCAAAGCCTTGGTTGAAAATGAATCAGGTCACAAAATTAAGTGCCTCAGATCCGACAGAGATGGGGAGTTTACCTCAAATGAATTTTTCGATTTCTGTGAAGAACATGGGATAAGAAAAGAATTCTCTACAGCTAGAACTCCTCAGAAAATGGAGTTGTGGAAAGAATGAACAGAACAGTCCAACAAATGGCTCGTGCTATGTTTGACGAATCAGGAACTCCCGCAACTTTCTGGGGTGAAGTTGCTCATGCTACGGTTATTATTCTCAACAAAACAAATGTCCGGGTGAACAACACTCAAACTCCTCATGAACTCTGGAATGGTAAGACTCCCTCGGTAAAGCACTTCAAAATCTTTGGGAGCAAATGCTATATTAAGAATACTGATGAGCAGCTTGGCAAACTTGAACCTAGAGCAGATGAAGGCATTCTTCTTGGTTACTCTCCACATATCAAAGCATACAAGTGCTACAATAAAAGACTTGGCAGAATTGTTGACAGCATTGATGTAGTGGTTGATGAGAAGGGATACATTCCTAGGGAAGTACATCATGAAGACATCAAAGAAGATGAAGGCTCTCCTCAATGATAGAATGATGAAGAACCTCAAGAAGAACCAAAGGAGCAGACAAGAATAGAAGAAAAGACTCCATCCAGATATGGTCAGAAGAATCATCCAGAATCTCAGATTATGGGGCAGAAAGAAGCAGGTGTAAAAACAAGAAGAACAGTTGCAGAAGCCTCAAGCTTTTTGGCATTACTCTCCTCTATTGAACAACAAAATGTGAAAGAGGCATTCAAAGATGAATGTTGGATAAAAGAAATGGATGAAGAACTTGAGCAAATCGAAAAGAACAACACTTGGGAACTGGTTCCTAGACCAAAGGATAAGAATGTTATCGGAACAAAATGGGTCTTCAAAAATAAATTGAATGAAAATGGAAAAGTAATTAGAAACAAGGCCAGACTTGTTTGTAAAGGGTATGCGCAGCAAGAAGGAATAGACTTTGAAGAAACCTTTGCTCCCGTTGCAAGACTTGAGGCCATCCGAATATTCCTTGCTCTCTCAAGTTTTCAAAACTTCAAAGTATTTCAAATGGATGTGAAATCAACATTTTTGAATGGAGACTTGGAAGAAGAAGTATACATTGAACAGCCAGATGGGTTCATTCTTGGAAATAATCCAAATCTTGTATGCAGATTGAAAAAGGCTCTCTATGGGCTCAAACAAGCTCCAAGGGCTTGGTACTATCGTTTGGATAAATATCTTCAGCAACAAGGCTTTTCAAAAGGATCAGTAGATAGCAATCTTTATATAAAAGCTAAAAATGACAAATTGCTAATACTTTTTGTGTATGTAGATGACATTATTTTTGGCAGCAATGAAGAAGCTATGAGTCAAAATTTTGCCTTGGTGATGCAGAAAGAATTCGAAATGTCCTTGATTGGAGAGCTCACATATTTTCTTGGTTTACAAATCTAACAAAATGAAGGCGATATCTTTTATCTCAAACCAAGTACCTCAAGCAGATCTTGAAGAAATATGGGATGGAGGAATCGAAACCTGTATGTACCCCGATGGTGACAGGATGTAGCCTCAACGCAAATGATGACTTGGCAGCAGTGCATCAACCAACCTATAGATCTATGATTGGTAGTCTTCTCTATATAACAGGAACCCGACCAGACATCATGCATACAGTGGGAATAGTTGGAAGATTTTAGGCAAATCCTAAGGAAACTCATCTTTAGGCAGTAAAGAGAATTTTCAAGTATCTTCAAGGAACTCAAAACTATGGCCTATGGTATCCTAGAGATGCGGATGTCACTCTTCATGCTTATACAGATGCAGATTGGGCTGGAAGCGTGGATGACAGCAAAAGCACTAGTGGTGGTGCATTCTTTATGGGTTCCAGATTAGTATCTTGGTTCAACAAGAAATAGAGTTCTATTGCATTATCTACAACTGAAGCAGAATATGTGGCTGCTGCATCTTATTGCACTCAACTCCTTTGGATGATGCAAACCTTGCAGGATTTTCAAATCACTTGTACACCACCTATCTCCATCTTATGTGATAATACAAGTGCAATCAGAATTTCAAAGAACCCAGTCATGCATTCAAAGACCAAGCACATACCAATCAAGTATCATTTTCTTCGGGAACAAGTGCTGGAACAAAAATTCAAATTGGAGTATGTTCCCTCCAAGGAACAAGTTGCTAATATACTCACCAAACCATTGCCTAGGGAGACATTTGAATACCTCAGACAGAAGCTAGGGGTTGTTGATGCATCATCCTGCTGTTGAATCTTGTTTGTTGTATGCAGGTTGATACACGTACATTTTCCAGTCTATGTGGGTTGAATGGGTCTATCAGAGATCATCTGGCACAGGTTCAGGGGGAGCATATATTCTTCTAATGATGCATTGTTGGCATTATCTTAGAAGTCCTTGGTTTGATTTCTCAAGAGTTTTCTGGTGGAGTAGATCAATGTATGCTATTCTGAAGGATGATTCTGCTGATGATATGTCTTGTATTTCTTTTCATATCAAGTTCATGTAATGGCCTATTTTGGTTTCCCCACTATGCCTGGGATGAATGAGTTTTGTCTATCTTATGTATTCCCACTTGGATGGGAGATGGATGTATGTATGAGTCTTGATGATAGGAAGGTTATTGATAATATATGGAGTCATGTTCTTTCTTGTAGAACATCTTTTTGCAGACAACATTTCAGTATAGAGCATATACAAAGGGGGAGCTCATTCAGAGTTTTCAGTAGGTACTCAGGGGGAGTATGGTAGTCCACCCCTTTGCCCTTGATGTCAAAGGGGGAGAGTGATTGGTTGTTGTTGCTATCAAGTCCAAAGGGGGAGATTGTTGGCATTATGATACATATGTTGTACTTGATGGCAACCCACTCATCTCAGATGATAAATTATAGTGCAGCAAGGTTATTTTCTAGTTCCGCAGGTGCACAGATCAAAAGATGCAGTCATCGGCAGGTTGCGCAGGGGAACCATTGAAAAGGTGTGGATATGTTCGCAGGTCTCCCACACAAAAGGTGCGAACCTAAAGTTCACGCACTTTCATGCAGAGAAAAGCTCACGCACGTGGGAAATCTTATGGTTGGTTCATGGTATTAGTCAGACAGTTTTTGTTCACACACTTTCATGCAGATAAAAGTTCACGCACTTTCATGTAGAGAAAAGCGTACGCACGTGGGAAATCTTATGGTTGGTTCATGGTATTAGTTAGACAATTTTTTTTCACGCACTTTCATGCAGAGAAAAGTTCATGCACTTTCATGCAGAGAAAAGCGCATGCACGTGGGAAATCTTATGGTTGGTTCATGGTATTAGTCAGACAGTTTTTGATCCTATGGTTTTGGTCCGTGGTATTGCATCCAAAAGAGTTGAACCCAAGTATTGGGTCCTTGGTATTGTTTCTCAATGGTTTTGGTCCATGGGTTTGAGTGAGGCCTAGCCTATAAGAAGGAAAGAAGATCATTTGGCTGAGCACAGTTGAGTTGAAAATCTTAAGAAGAGCAAGATCTGAATTTATGATAATCGATTGGTGAGACATAGTTGAATCTGAATCAAGGAGAAACCGGAGCATTATAAGTCAGATCTACTGAAGAGTTGGGATCCCTTTTGACGCATGAACGGATCTGTGATTTCGACAGTCTGGGGTATGGTTGAGAACTGATAAACTGTCTAAATCCGGAGGTGCGCAGGAGCGACAATGGCGTAGTGTGGAGGTGCGCAACACTAGAGAAGAAGCAGGTGCGAAGGTGCGCAGAACCAGAGAAGAAGTAGGTGCGGAGTTGCGCAGACGCGCCACGGCAGAAGTGCGGATATCCGCAGGTTTCCTTCGGTGAGTTGCGGACCTTTCCTGAAATATATTTTAGTTGTCTTTTATCTATTTCTGCAGAGATCTGGGTTTAATTTGGTGTCTGGTTATTGGTGTTATTTTCTGGTTACTGCATTTTGAGAAGTTATTTGTTTAAAGGAGATTGGGTGATGCACATGTACTTGATGTTTTGGATCCATTTTGAAAATTTATGAAACGTGGTCCCTGGAAGAAAAGAGAAGGTTGTAGCCTTCTGTAGGTCAGCACCTATGTACTAGTATTTTAGCTAGTACAAGAGCTAAGGGGGTTGTAGCTCCCTTGTAGAAGAAGATGGAAATCGAGAGAGGGTTGTAGCTCTCTGCAGGTTGCAGCCTGCATATTGGTAAAAGACTGCACCAGTACAAAATCATTGTAAGAAGAAGTTTCTAATTGAAAGAAGATAGTGACATATTGCAGCAGGTGGTTTTCACCCACATTGGGTTTCCACCTTACATCTTGTGTTCCTTGGTGTGACTGTCTATTTTGTGTTCCTGCTCATTATTCTATGGTTCTCACATACAGATTAATGACAAACATCTGAAGAATAAATTAAATTATAAGTTTGGAAGGTATATGCAAGTTTCAATTGTCAGATCTGAAAATATTTGTATAAATTGATAAGAGTTTGATAATACTGATTCACCCCCCCCTCTCAGTATTATTTCTAACACCTAATAGTGGATGGAGTAAAGGACAACCTCACTCCATACATATCCAACATAGATTTTGCTCAAGAAATGTAAGAGGCTCTATCTATATTATTCACCATCAAGAATATTGGTCAAATAGCAAGTCTCAAGAATGAATTAAGAATTATCAATATGAAAAAATATGATATTGTGGTATCCTACTTTATGAGGATATCTAGAATTAGAGATGAACTCCAAGCAATAGATGAAGTTGTCTTAGAAAAAGAGTTTGTAATTACTGCTCTTATAGGACTACCAAAATCTTGGAGTGCGTTTGCATCAATACTTAACAGTTGGAAGGATACACCAACATTTGAGCAAATGTGGAATGCATGCAATTAAGAAGAAGCTCAAGTATCGTTGACTATCAACAAGAACGAGGATGAAGAATAAAACATATCTAATGCCTATTTCTCTCATTACAAGAAGAAGGGAACCTTCAATAAGTTCAAAGGACCAAAGAATAAAGTTGACCTATCCAAGATCGAATGTTACAATTGTCACAAGATGGGTCACTACAAAATTAATTGCCTATAGAGTCCAAGGATTAAGAAGAGAGATAGGGATCAAGAAAATATTGTCGATGAAGATCCGCCATAGAAGAACAAGATGGAAGAATCTAAATTCAATGACTTAGTTGCTAGGGACTCTTAGGGACTCTATCCATTACATATCCTTTTATTCTAAGTTTTGAATTGTTTCTTTATGTTTTGATTTCTAGCGTTTGTAGATCTAACATGTCTTGTTAAAACATTTTTCATTTGATGAGGTTGTATGTATCCTTCAAAAGTACTGGGTTCAGAGGGAGCCTCCACCATTTTACCAAAAGAAAAGTATTTTATTCTTGGTTTCATTATTTAATGTTTGGTTTCCTCCTTACATCAAGACTTGTTTGTATTGTATACTAACAAACTTTCTCTTTATATTTTCCTTGGATAGGAAAGCTTGTTGATCTCTCAAGGGTTATGGAGGAGACTTTGAAGGATATACTTTAAGCATGAAATAAGTTCTATTTAACACTACGAATATTTGATGTCCTACAAGGTTTTTTTAGGAGCAACTCAAAGGTATGTCTTAAACTATAAACTTTGTTATAAATATCTCTTCATATAAAAGGTATGATCATTCTTCTTTGAAAATTTATTTTACATTAATAACATCGTTATGTCTATGGTTTTGAATCACAAAGATTCTTGTTAAGGTGATTAATCATTAGATTGAATCTACCCTCATTATATTATCATTCTTGTGGAACCCTAAAAGAGGTTCATTATAAAACCCTAACCTAATGGTGTGTCAATATTGATTATGAAACCCTAATCTACTGAGGGTTGTTGATAAAATATAGAAAAGCTATTAATTTTATGTTTATGGTTTTGGCATTGTTATAGAAACCCTATTCCTTTAGGGTTTCCTGTTAATTTCTAAATCATGTATTGAAACCCTAGATCTTTAGGTAATTTAGGGTTTATGAACTAAACATGTGTAATATCTATAGCAAGGTCTTATGAATGAATCCATAGGTATATGTTTGTTTGTCTGATCGAAACCCTAGCTTGATCAAAATTGTTATATGTCTATCTCTAATGTATTGATGTTTGTGTAGATATTGAAATCCTATATGTATTTACAAGTATGATGACCTAATTATTGATGCTCATAGATTTTGAATTCTAGGGTTTGTAACAAAGCCCTAGTAATTGATATTCTAGGATATGATAATATTGTTTTCCAATATAATTTAGTTTTGATGATAAAATCTAGGGTTTGAAAACAAACCCTGCTAGTGTTTAACATTGTTGAAACCTTAGATGCATGGTAGGATTGTTATTAACCGTTGATATCTAAGGTTTTGTGTCTCAAACTTGGAACCTAGGATTTGCAGTAAATCATAGTAGAGTATGTTATATCTCTTAAAGTAATATTGAGGCCCTAGATAGAATACGACTGATTTGATTTATGATGTAGTCTAGGGTTTATGGCAATAACCTTAGCAAAATGTATGTGTCTCTTTCTTAATATGAGCCTAACTAGGTTTTGATATTTGATGTCTAAAGTATTTGATTGTTTTGATCCTTCCATTATATTGACATAACTTTGATATAATTAAATTCAAAATGAAGATAATGAAGATGTCTGTATGAGCATGATGAAGAAATCTATAAGGATGATGATGATCAAGATGACCCTGATATCGTAAGAAGAAATGGAGCCATGAAAGACTTTGATGTTATAGAAAAAGGAAGTAGTTGATCTCCTTACATTGATAGGAAGCCTGGATAAAAGAAAGGGTATATATCCCTAGTTGAGAGGGAGGGCATATTATGATGGTCATGATGGATACCTTGAAGAATAATTTAGAGAATAAATGAAAGTATTACAATGTATTGAGGATGTCTTGGTGTTGCTAAAGAAATGAAAGAAGAAAAGCTTCTGACTAGTTGCATATGAATAACTTGATACAAGTGGCATCAGGATGATTAAGGACCTCAAAGGTTTGTGTTTACTTGTATATGTATATTTGATCATTTATTCTTGATTAGGGTTTGTGATTGTACAGATAAATATCTCCATAAGAAGGATGAATACTCTAGATGCATGCTTGGACAAATGAATATATCTATTTTATTAGGGAGAGATGAAGCATCTAATGGCAAATGCTTGGGAGGGCATCTAGCCGACCTATGTGCGTTGATGTCTAGATCCTGGAGAGGGAGGGTGGTGTTGGTCTTGGAGCTCTGACCTTAGATACGCACATGGATCCCTAGGTTCATGGTTAGTTAGTAATCTTGATGGTTCCTAGACTCGCTGAAAAATTTATTCCATCTTAGGTCCACTGGGATAGATTTCCCTGGTTAGCTACCTAGTCTGCAACACTAAGTGTGCTAGAAATATTTGTAGTTAATTTTGGAGATATTCCATGTACCTCTACAAGTATCGGCAATTATGAATACCTTCCTAATTAAGATGGAGTGTTGAATAATGTAACTAGTGTCCATCTTCATAATTATATTTGAGTCATGATGTATTATATTTATCAAAAGAATGAAAAATAACTTTTATTATTAATTAAATTGACTTATTAAAGCATGGGTTTCATGTCTGAGTCAATTTTATTTAGGTTAAAGTCTCCATTGATTACTTCTATGGTTTATGTCAAGTGTCCTTGTCCATTTCACATTGTAAAAGACCCTTCTTAGGATTTATTTGTCAAAGAATAAATTTATTTTGTTATAAAATAATTCAATTAAGCCTCCTTTACTAAGCCAACCTCAAACTAGACAATCAACCTAAATTGGGGGGGGGGTGGGGGGGGGAGGGGGGCGCAATCACTATATAAGGGCAAAAAATTGACCTCATTTGACACTCACTCACAACAAGTTCGATTTGAAAATTCTGGGGCCAGAAAAAGTGTGAATTTCAAGGAAGAATATGAAGAAGAATAACAAAGGAGAAGGATGTCTCTCACATGCATAAGAAGTCAAAATTCTTTCTCTTTTTCCCACATGTGTGAAGCTACTGGAAGGGCTGAAATTATGCAGTTGCTAGGGAAGCTGAAATTTTTAAGTTGTCAGTGAAGATGGGGCTGCAATTTCTGGGTTGATGCTAGGAAGTCATTGTTGGACAAGAAGAGGCTATTGAAGGTTGCAATATTTCATTGGAAGGCTAACTTGGTGGAGGAGGAAGTATTTTTGTCTAGGGTCTTGGTGTATCTCATTTTAATTATTGAAGAGTTCTTGACTAGGTTTCCCCTATATAGGGATTTTAGCCTTGGTTGAGTGCCTACATCTGACATTCTTGATCTTTATGTATTGGTTTTGGTAATTGCATGATGAATTAAAATAAAATAAGAAAATAAGAAAAATAATAAGAACTCAAAGAAATCACAAGTAATTATCAACCAGAGAAAATATTTCTGCCCTTTTTATTTTTTAACAGGAGCTACCTTTCGAAAATATCAACAGATCCTAAGTTTGAAGTCCACTCAGTTCGAATTGGGGAATATATCCAATACATGAGAGACCAAAACCTAATAAAAAAATATCTGTCACCATATGGCCCTCAAAGAAATCCCTCTCCATAATAACCTTGAATTATGTCTCCCAGTTATTATAAACATTGTAAATTTTATTGAATAAATGGGTTGAGTAGGGGACATGAATTCCAGAGCTGAGGTGGAGGGAGAAGACTACTTGGGAATTGGACGTGTTGGTGTTAACCATAGAGTTTGATAGGTGGCAAGCAAGGGAGAGGGGAATAAATGGCACCATGGTGATTGGCCTGCAATATTTTGGAAGGTAAACTAAGGATGATAAGGAAAAACCAACAGAAAAATCAAGGGGCGGGCAGATAGGTGGAGTAGCATTGATCGACTCAAAATATTTGGGCTAGATTGGAAAATAACCATTAGGAAGTTGAATTAGAGAGCTGCACGACCACGTGTATACGGAGAGTAAAATATTTATATGTTATCAACTATTACCACATAGGGGATCATCTGATGTAGTAGCAGCAAAGGTCTTATATCACTGGATAGATTTAGGTTTTGGGAAGGCTATACCCAATATGGAACCAACCAGGGACATTAGCACAATAGTAATCTTTGTCCACAAGAAAATACAAGAATAGGAGAGCTGCATAGGCAGACTGGAAGTCAAGGGGAAAAAATAGAAGAGATCCCTTCATCTGAAATATCTACTAGTTTAAAATGATCGTGGTTTGACACTACAAGTTTAGACATTGTTGAACTGAAACCTCTCAATATTGAACCTTTGCCAACAACTCTGCAAGGTTGGTGTAAATCTACGCATTGAGGAATGAGACATGAAGTTCGGAGTTTGAGTCCCTGGCAAGCTAGGAACGAGCATAAAAAAATCAGTACACTGTGCGTTATAAGGAGTTTTCATTGATCCAATAGTTGAAATAAGTTGGATGCATCATGTAGAAGAAGAAGATGAGAAATGAAGCAAAGAAAAAGTCACCATGCTAGACTATTGGTGGAATCCCATTGCCTTTCATAATAGAAGTCCCTATGCATAACTTTACTATTGTGTTTAGCTAGCGGGTGGAGGTGATTGGCCCTCTGGAGACCCTATTCTAGTTATTAATATTGGTTAATCCCTTGAGAAAATTCCCCACTCATGCTCTGGAGTCTGGCTTGGGGATGATTGGGTTGCAAGAAAGGCTACAATGCAACCCAATCTATGGCCAGGTAGAGAGTTGAAGTCCCTGACTCGGTTGCCTAGTCTTATTTTGAGATAAGTATTTATCGCAGCTATTGTGAACAATGGTTCTTATATTTTTATTCATGAAATTGTTGGTATGATTATTAATGTTCTGATGATTCTTAGACTATAGATGAAATTGTGTGTGATCGCATGATGTGGTATTGATGATTTCCTATCTTAGCGTTGTTGTGCTTAGGGTTAAAGGTGGTCATGATTATTTTCTAAGGTTACAATACTTGCATATATGATTCCTTGTCTAATACTAAAACTCATAGATTGTATTCTTACTACATGTGTAGATATTTAAATATATAAAAACCTACAAGTTGGGGTAGAAGGTTATGATGAGGGTGATCTTTATCATGAAAATACCAACTAAATTTTCTCCTGATGTTGATAATGGTTCACTGATCGAAGAATTCGTTGCAAGTTGCAAGGATTCCTTTTAAATTCTAGATTTGATTTCCTCAAAGTTTAGTCAGCCCTATTTTAATGTTGTTGAAATGTCTAGCTAAATGTATAATGATGTTTAAAAAGGGTCACGTGGATAAACAATCCATTGTGAGTTCTAAGAAGTCCTAATAAAACCTAGTTGTTATTTCTCCACAAATTTCTACCAATCTCAGTTTGATGGTGTTAATTTATGGTCCTCTAGATTTGCACATCCTCTTGTTGGTCTTAATGCATAGATCATTTAATGCATGTCTTGTTGAAAAATTTACAATTAAACCTATGGAGCATTACATGTCTTATTGGAAATGCATTGGGCACAATATAGAGTTGTACTATAGCATATACTCCCATGAGAGGTCACTTGATATTTGGTATGGAGGATTGGTATAACATAGTGAAGCTTGGAAATAATAGAAGGAACATTGAATTACTTGGGAGAAAAAAGAAAGAACCCATTATCTGGTGAGAGATTTCCATCCCTCCAAAACCACAATTGTACTAAGGTTAGGATAGGATAAGGAGGATAGCTACTTTGCATTGAAAGGCCCTTACCTAATCTCCAAGCTTGGAAACAAGCATTGCCACCTTGTTTAAGATGCCACATTAATAAATGGGTGCATGCTTGATTTTTTTTATATGCATAGTCTTATAACCTGCTTGTCCTCCACCTTGTCTACAACCATGCATGCAAGCGCATACATGCCTGGTGTGATGCATAGAAAATTGAACATCATAGTTCACACAAATTTCTTTGTTTGCTATCATCCATATTTTTGGTTTCATAATTTGGTAATATTATTGAAAAATGTGATAAGTATATTTCCTTCTTATTGTAACCACAATATGAATGAGCTTTTTGGTCATGGAAAAGGAAGTGAAATTACCAGCATTATCTTAACCAACTCTGTTTATTTAGCTCATTTTAGATGGAGTTCATAAGAATTCATTTTTTCATATATATTTGTAAACTACTAAAACGAAAATTATACAGTCATTTCTAATTAGTGATATGCATCAGATGTTAAATTGGATCTTTAGAAGTACTTGAAAAACTATATTTAGGAGTGGATTGTTATGGTGTATTAGAATAGATTTTAACTTTTTTCTTGGAGAAATCTTCCTCGAGATGACTTCTCATGTTCATATTTGATTTGTCATAATTTACTTAAGTGCAAATGAGATCCCACTATGTAATGAGAAACATTAGAGTGATATTGTTGCTTTGCTTCTATTCTGAACTCTTGGAATGGATATGCATTCGGTAGCATTTTCTAGATCCTTGTAATCTTGGATAAGGATCGTATATACTACTAGTTGTAAACAATGATTCCGGGTGAAGAAAGTTGATACATAGGACTGATACCATTAACTATCACAGTTTAAACTTTATAACTTTAGGTCTAAATATTTTCATGCCAAAGTAAGGCTTCTCATTGCGTCAAAGTTTTCCTAGCAAGGAGGCAGATCTGCATAAGATCGTCCCCTCCAGCGACTCGGTTGACCCTGATCCTCTCCTTCCCGTTTCTAACTCTACTCATGTCTCCATTTTGCATAACTATTTCGTTGATGTTTCCATTGAACCGAAGTTGGATTCCCATCCCGTGGCAATCGATTCTTGTCCATCCGGTCAGTTCAATGACTCCATTGTCCCCTTGCTATTGAACTCAGGTGGATTCGTCATCCCTTTGGTTTCAGACTCAACTGTTATCCCTTCCCCATCCTTTCTAACCCCTCTCAACCCTTCGTCCTCGATGAGTGCTGATCGGCCCGCCCTCGATCCTTACGTCAACATTCGGTCTTCATCACACAGTATAAGTAATCCTCCTCTCCTTTCGAATAGTATTTCTTTATATGGGTATGGTATTGATTGTGATAAATATAATTGTAACAATAGTGTTAATTGGATGATGATGATGATGATGATGAATATGATGATGACGACGACGACGACGACGACGACGATGATGACAATGACGATGATGACGATGATGACGATGATGACGATGGCGATGACGACGACGGGGATGAGGACGAGGATGACATAAATAATAGTGTTGAAGGAAAGAATAATAATAATAATCTTTCTCATAGAAATAAGGTGATCAATCTTTCTAGTTTTTCCTTTCCCCCTTCCCTCTTCAGTCTTCTAGAAAAGGGGTTAAATTTTGCCCTCGCTCCTAGAAAAATCCCCATGGAAGATATTATGTGTGATGTTGAGTTTGGGATTAGGGGCTTACTTGACAATATTAAGGACACTATTAGGCAAGACTGTGTTGTCATCCCCAGGAAGTCAAAGCCCCCTAGGAACAACATTAGCAAGGATGAATTTAATGCCCTAAAAGCCTTGAACTAGAATAAGGACATCGTTTTTCTTAAAGCTGACAAAGGTGGGGCCACTGTAATCCTTGATAAGGTGGATTTTCACAAGAAGATGTTGGAGCACATGTGTAACAGCGGAAGCTATATAAATCTTAGTAAGAATCCTTTGAAAAGGATTTCCAGATCTGTCACTCTGGCTATAAAGTCCACTAGCAATGTGGATTTCTTTTTCCACGAGCTATTGAAAGCAGCCCTATCACTCCTAGGATCTACGGGCTTCCAAAGATACACAAAGATGGGCCACCCTGAGACCCATTGTCAAATTCATAGGAGGTCCTACCTACCTCCTAGCCAAATACCTAGCCTTGAAGCTTAAACCCCTTGTTGGACGTACAAAGTCATTCGTAAAAGAATCTTCTTCTTTTATCTATGGGTTAAAGTGCTTAAAGTTTGACCCTAGAGATGATATTGTTAGTTTTGATGTTGTCTCCCTTTACACTAGAATCCCTATCAAGGATGCCATTGAGGTCATCAATCACCTCACTGAACCAGATACCGCTAAATTAGTAAAGATTTGCCTCACTTCTACTTTTTTCTGCTTTGAAGGGGAATTCTATGAGCAAACTTGCGAGGTTGCTATGGGCTCCCCCCTGTCCCCAGTTGTTTCTAATATTTTTATGGAAGACTTTGAATCCAAATCTTTAGCCTCAGCCCGTCTCCAACCTAAGCTTTGGAAGAGGTTTGTTGATGGCACTTGTGTCGTGTGGCCTCATGACCAAGAAGGGTTAGATCATTTTTTCCAGCATTTGAACAATCAATCTTCCTCCATAAAGCGCACTATGGAGCAGGAAGTTGAGGGGTACCTACCTTTTGTTGATGTTCTCATTTCGAAGAAGGAGGATGGTTCTTTCTCCCACCAAGTGTTTCAGAAGAAAACTCACGCTGAGTAGTATCTTCATGTCAAGTCGCATCATTTCCTAGCTCAAAAGTTGGGTGTTTTCAACAAACTAGCTACTCGTGCATTGAGAATCTCTGATGAAAACATCCTTGATAATGAGAAATCCCATCTCCTTGATTTTTTTTTAAGAATGGGTATAGTAGGCACCAAGGCCTGAAAGCTTTCCTCAAAGCTCGTAGTGGTCCCAAGGTTAAGAAGGACCCTAAAGATCGAGTCTCAGGGGTACATCTCCCTTTCATCCAGGCTACCATTGACAAGATTGCGAGGATCCTGAGGAAGCATAATGTTCCCTCAACCTTTAGACCCTTAACACCATTCACATCTCCTTAAGGTCTGTAAAAGACCGTGTTGACCCTAAGGATATGAAAGGTGTTTATGTTATTCCTTGTTCTTGTGGGACCCCCTATGTTGGTGAAACTGGATGCTCTATTAATCAAAGGATTCATGATCACACAGCCGATATCAAGCATGGTAGGACTCAGTCTTCAGCTTTGGTTGAACACACGAGGAAAACTAAGCATCATATATGCATTGAGGATGCCCGGGTCATTGCTAGGATTTCTCCTTTTCATCATTGGAAGTTTAGGGAGGCCATCGAAATTGAAAGGAGGCCGAGTAATCTTAATAGGAAAAACGGATGGAAAATCAACAACTATTGTATCCCTGCTCTTACCTCTTAAGACCCGTCCCCCCCCCACCCCGCCTTTGCTTTTCAATTCTTTTTGTTGTTCTCATTTCTAGTTTTGATTCCATTCCCCTGTCTCTTGGATTATCTGAGTTTCCTCGATTTTCCCTTTTCTATTTATTTGTTGTTTTTCCTTTTTTGGTTATTCATATTTTCATTATTATTTTATTTATAAATATTATTAAGATTATTTAAACCCTAATCTACCTCATAATATTCCTATAGTAGTATTAATATAAGTTTATATTTTAAATAGATATTAAGAGAATAAATTTCCTTTTTAATGAGGTATGAGGTTTGGGTATATAGAGTTTAACCTACATCATTTAATTAAACATATAATACAATTTAACTAATATAGTTATAAACATATAAAAGATTTAACTAAAAGATATATTTTTAAGTTCTCAAGTTTTAATTAGTTCTTATTTGATTGAAGATGGTACTTATAATAAATAATCTTTATATATTGAGATAGTCACATATTTTTTATATTTTAAAAAAAGATACATATTTTTAAGTTTTTTATTAGTTTTACTATAAACATATTTAAAATAATTTATAAACATATATATTTAAATAAATCCAATAAACAACTTAATTAGTTAATTAATAATTATTTGTCCCTAACTCTTGGTCATGTCAATTGTAGTTGAAGCCAAGTCAAAGGTAGTCGCTTCTCTTGGTCAAAAGTAGTCATTTTTCTAGTTATTGGAATGGATTGGTCTCTCTATTTAACTTGCTTCCTTGATTTGATTCTTCATCTTGTCCTGACAATGAGCCACACTTGATGGTTCAAAATGCATTGACAAATGAATTTTGATGTGATTATTGCTGAAAACCTATCTCAAAAACTTGATATGGATCACAAAAGCCTTAATTCAATTATTTCTACCTAGTTTGTGACAATTGATACCTTAATAAACTTTCTAAAATGTCAATTGTAAGAGAGAAATCATTTCTTACTATGAAGTTACTAGAAGTGGAAAATTGAGGGATGATTAATGAGAATCCAAATCATAATTATGGCCTTATATCAAATGGGAAATTCTTTGACTTAATTAAACTTAAAAAGTTAAAACCAACTTAGAGTGAGGACAATAGCAATTTCTCCTGGTTGCTCTTATAGTTGAGAAAGTTGGATCATGTTGACACATGCAAAAAAAAAAAGAGAAAACAATAATTATATATATAACCCCCTTTTCATAACTCTACATTGCAAGTCGATATGTGCAATATGGGTGTGGGTGTGTTACAGGTGGTATCACAACTCCCAGATTCAATACTTGGACCTAATAGGATTTATCACAAAAGGGATGTAGGTTAAAATCCCAGCCATGGAATCTTAAGGGATAAGATTGGTTGTGCTTTCTCCTAGATGAAAATTGGAAAGGAGATTGGGAGTCAAACAATGTTTCTTCAAAGGTGATAATTGTATGTTGTACTGATGCTTTTTTCAATTATTTATGATACCATATAACATGATCCATAGGAAATTTGTTGAGCCAAGGGTGCATGGGGTATTTGATTTTCACCTTCTTAATTAAGAATGAATGCAGGAAGTTATGGTAGACCCTTGTTCCTCCTAAAATTGTAGTAGCTACATAGATGAGGCTCTAGGAGGAGATTAAAACTTATCGTATCACATGTTATCCTTCAAAGGTGAAATATTGTGCAACGAGTGTAATTTTCAGGACTATCCACTAAATATATATTCCTCTTACTATTTTATATTTTACATCAATTTTACAAGAAGGAATGGGAAAAGAGTGTTCTTATAAACCCATGATGTATCAATCTTTGAGTGTTCCCCCATCTATGATGTTTAACACCAAACGTGTGCTAAAGTTCTAGTCTAACCTATGTATCAGTGTTAGAAGGTTACAAATCCTACACACTACTCTTATTTTCACTAACCAAAGATACAATGTTGCTCAAAAAATTGACCCTTTTGTTGCTAGCATGTGTTCCTCATCCTAGTGGATGACTGCAATTTGTGGGTAGCTGATTTTGCCTAGTTTTGGGAAGTTGAAAAGGGAACTTAAAAGCTAGCATTACTAGCATATTTTTGCGTCATCTAGAATGAGATAAGTTGGTATCCAAATACCGAGTATGAATAAGTCCTTCAATTGCAACAATTGTGATATATAGAAAACTCACTCCCCCAAATCCAGTTTGCCCTATAATATTTTGGAGGAAAGAAAGCCTACCAAGTTGGCAAGGATGTAATTGCTTGCCCAACTTGTAACCTTTTTGTTGTTTATTCCTCCCTTTATTGTTGTTAAGGCCATACTTTTAGTTGCCATTACATCCACTCAACCTCTCTCATCTAGTCATATGATGATTTTGAATAGAAGGTAGGATGCATGCATTCTAAATCAAGGCAGTGGATTCTCAAGTCATGGAATTTCCAAAACTTAGAAAAGCAAGCTCTCGCTCTCTCTCTCTCTCTCTCTCTCTCTCTCCCTCTCTCTCTCC